>JAGVVM010001648.1:0-14873 GCA_019149425.1 Psidium friedrichsthalianum
ACTAGAGATCTTTAGCAGCGTAGATAGTGGAGTAGAGATGGAGATAGTGTGGGAGAGAGTGGGGGAGTATTCCACGGTGTGATGTTGTCCTGGGATGTGATTTTTTTATATTCCTAGTTAGTGTATTCATCTGTATAGAATCTTCGATATGAGAGATCGCACACGAATAAAACCATGATGTAAATATGCGGAGTTCCCAATTTGTAGCGCTGATGTTTCAAAATTGGTAGATATGTGAGCCCAGAGGTGGTGAGTAGTTCCATTGCCAAAATCTTTTCTTGATTTTAAAGGTTTTTTGTTTGCTTTGGTTTTTTGTTTGATATGTGGTTAGTATTGAATTTGGGTGGACATTGCGGTAGCAACAGTACAAAAAGAAGACGAGACTGTACTGTTAGGTTTAACACTGACTTATTCAACGAGGGGCAAGGGCAATATTATTCTTTATCCCCTTTCACTCTGTGATAAAGGGGATGAAAAAAGTGAAAAAAAAAAAAAACTCAAAGAAATGAGAAAATGGAAAAAACCTAAGCAATAGAAGAAATACAGGAAAAGAAAAAATGAAGAACATAGAAAAAAAAGAACAGATTAAGAAAAAAATAAAACAATGATAAAGTAGAGAGAAATAAAAAATAAAGAAAGGGAAGAAAAAAGATAAAAAAACAGAAAAGAAAGAAAAAAAGAAAAAAGAAAGGTGCAAAAATAACAAAGAGAAATAATAAGAATGAAATGACGGGAAATCGAAAGAAAGATGAAGACAAAAAAATGACAAAATCGAAAAAGATATAATAAAGGCAAAGTAAGAAAAGATGAGAGATAATAAAAGAAAAGAGAAAAAATATAGATAGAGAGGTGGGAATAGCAAGAAAAAGGGAGAAAAAGATGAGTAAAAAAAAAGAAAAGGAATAAATACTAAAAGTAAAATGAAGATAAACAGAAGAAAAACGTAAGGATCAAAGATCAATAAGAAGGTGAACAAGAAACTAACAGAAAAGGACCAAAAATACGACAATAAGAAAATAAGAAAAATAAGAAAACGTGGAAGAGAGATATTAAAGAAGAGATAAAAGATAGAAAGGAAATCGAAAAATATGTGGAAGGTAGAAATAAAATATCGAAAAGCAAATCGCAGAAAGGTGAAAAAAAGGAAAATGAAGCAAATGAAATAGAAATGTGCGACCGCTTTCATCAGATGACTAAGATAGAAAAGTTAGAATAAAAATAAGGATGAAATAAAAAAAATCACCGGTTGAGGGGCTTGAGGGGTTTCTCTTCCTGTTCCAAAAAAAAAATGTCGTGAAGAAAAATGCATCAAAAAAATAAAAATAAACGCCTTTCTTTAGCGTCAGATTGATGAAATCTAAGTCCGAGAAAGACTTTAATTCTCCTATCATGCTCTTTCGAATTCATGTGCTGTGGCAAGCTTTGGAGAATTCTTACACGGACTCGTTAGATGAACCAAATATTTGTCATCGAACCTAAGAACGACGTCAGAAGTCTTTACCAATCCGTGATTTTGAATAAACAGATTAGTGTCTACTGTGCCTTTTGTAAACTTCCTTTAGAGAAAGCAAATTTACTTAAACACCTTTCATACCGGACCCGACACACAGGCAAGCGAGGAAGCCTTTGTTTTTATAAATAAAAAAACTAAAAATATACATAATAGAGAGTTGCGTGTGTGGAATTCGGGGGGTTTCCGTAGATAAACTAAGGGGGGATCTGTATTCTTTTTTTCCTAAATATCTTTAATTTTTTTTTTCTTCCGGGCATTCTTGTGTTCAATATCCTTTCTGCTGCTCTTGGTTCTTTTCTTCGAACGACCTAAGAAAGGTGGGTAGGTAGTTGAGGAAAGGGTAGACAGAGAGGTCAATAGGCATGTTAGAGGGGTACATGATTCTTACAGTTGTAGTCACATGTGACGTAATCAGAGTTCCTGTGCACTATCTAGTCACAATTTGGCACCTCAAGGAACAAGTCTCTTACTGTACTGTAACCATACCACCAGGGTAGAAGAACTGCACAATCTTGAAAGATAGACATCTATATACTATACTACTGAACATACAGGCACGTAGATAGTGAGCACTGTTGGCTATCTAATCATTAGTCATACTCTGTCGTGCATAGTCCTATGCGTACGGAAAGTCTATATGATAACTTTCTATCTACCTCTAACAGTAAGTCTTAGGGGAAAAAAGAGGTCACCGATACTCTTTACTGCATACCGCTCTGTGTACACATTCGAATTAGCTCGGTGATTACTAATTACCACTTAGCTGATGCCGTGTTCAATGTTTCGTGATTAATAGTATCCACATAAATCTGAATATCAGAAAGTCATTACCTGTGGTTGAATACTAGTAGTGACTGCCTTTGTATCTGTTGAGAAAGAAAGTTACTTTCTTTACCAGGCACGAGGAGCTGTTAATTCATGTGCTAGGATACTATCGTATAGAATGTTATATGTTTCTGTTGGTCTTCGAACCCTGGCTGTTCAACACCTCCTTCTTGATCATGAGTTAGTATCTTTACGTTCTGAAACAACGAAAATCATTGTAACACGCATACGCGAGAAGTAGCCTGCTTCTAACTTGTAACTGGTTGCATATATCTCATCATAATCTATCCCCTCTTCTTGTGGAGTACCCTTTGGCAAGTCCCTGTGTTTCTGACTACTTTTCCCTTATCGTCAGTTTGTTTCTGAAAACCCATTTGTGCCGATGACAGTCGATGGGTCTTGGTACTAAGAGAAGTGTGATCTTGAATTGTTGAAGTTCTGCAGATCTAGCTTTCATCGATGAGATGGGACACTTTTTGCTCCAATGATACTAGTGCGAAGTTCCGATAGTTCTTAATCTTCGATCTGGTTCTTATACGTCATCATTTTCCTAAAATGAGATCCTTTGGATTGTCGCGACCCGAAAAATTATAAGTTTTCAGGGTGAACGGATTAGGTTATTAAATAACTACCCGAACGCGGACCTCCAAGCCCTACCGAATCGCAACTTTAGATTTTGTTTGAATGGTTTAAAATTTGGAGTCGCCACTAATCATTCTTGGTAGGTCGATTAGAAACCTAAATAAATTAGCGGGAGAACTAATTTATTTTTTGCGAACCAGATATTATGAGTTCGGGGACTTGTTACGTTAGATTACTCTAACGCCCTTTCGGTACCATTTCATGAAACTCATTGGGATGATTGGGAAAAGTTTGGATCAAACTAACCAGAAGGGTAAAATGGTCATTTTTTAATGATCGAAAAAGTGAAAACAGGTCAAACCAGTTGGATGTAGTTATTCCTTATTTTCTACAATTTCTGAGAATTTTCAGAATTTTTCGAGACAATTTTTCCATGAGGGGCAAAATCGTCATTTTGAAAATATCGAGAAGGCAAATCATCCAAAAAATAGGATTGGCTAGTCGAAATGGCATGTTTTCCCGATTCTTGAGGTTTTCTGAATTTTCTAAGCTTTTCGAGATAATTTACCCATAAAGGGCAAAATCGTCATTTTGGAAAAATTAGGAAGGAGATTCATCAAAAATAGAATTGACCAGTCGAAATGGCTCGTTTCCTAATTTTTTAGATTTTCTGAATTTTCTAAGCTTTTCGAGATAATTTACCATAAAGGGAAAAACCGTCATTTTGGAAGATTGGAAGGGCAAAAGTGCCGAAAATAGGATTGGTCGGTTAAAACGACCCATTTCCTAAGTTTTGAGATTTTTTTTGGAATTTTTTTATTTATTATTTATTTATTATTATTTTTAACCAAAAAAAAAAGTAATTCGAATCGGGCCGGATGGGCCAGACCCAAATCGTAATCCTCCCCCACGCGAGCTGGGCTCGGCAATGAGCCCAGTCAAGGATAAGAAGACAAGGCCTAACAATAGGCCCCGGTTCCATTTATTTTAATCTTCACAAAATGGGCTTGATCAAGCCCAGACTCTCAATCAGACCAGAAAGCCTGATTCTTCATCCAGCCCAACGTCTAACAGCCCACTCGACAGCCTAACCATCTAAACACGTTAAACAAGGGTCCATGAATTGAAGCCCCACTTCAATACGCAACAATAGGATCCTAGCCACCAATTAATTATCTAATTTATTTGCTTCTCTTTATTTCTTTTATTCCTAGGTTCATCTTCTTCGTGGATTCTGTTTCTCACGAACCTTACTGTGTCTCTCCCACAAAGACATTGACTACCAACTCCGATCCCTGTCTCCAGTTATTTTGGTCACCGCCAGACCACACCGACAATTACACGAAAAAGGATGAGATGCGAACGAAGTACGACGGAGCAACCACCACTCAAATCAAGGCATAAAATGGATAAGCAGACGCGCAAGAACTACTCTATTGGCAGGTCGAGATATGATCCATGGGTTTAAACATTATCAAAACTGATGTATTTGACTAGTCTATGCTATATATATATATATGTGTGTGTGTGTGTGTGTGTGTCCGAGCCTGAGTAAAAACTGACCTGGACTCTTTTCTTCCTCCCGATTGTAGTGAAGGTGGGTAGGTAGTAGATCCATCGTCGCATTTAGGGCATAGTAAAACACACCGAGTGAAGAGCATAAGAAGGCGCGAGTGACACGGGGGATGCGTAGTGCTGCGCCGGGTAGCCTGAGGCCGAGCGGGGACTTGCGCATGGAGACGAAGTCGTTGGAGATGTAGCGGCCGAGACAGCTGACAATGGAAACCGTGGAGCCCTCTTTGCGTATATTACAGCCCCTGCAGCCTTCGTAGAATACATTCTCTCCGCATGAGCTCTTTAGGATCCAGTAGGGTTTTTCCTTTATTTTGATGAAAAATAACCAATAGAGCCATATCCAACCGACGACACCCCATAAGCCAATCTTTTGGAGCATATGAAGGGGTCGTGAAACCCCTCCCATGTATGCCTGCATGAAAATGGCGTGGATGGCCATAGCAAGAGGACCATTCTCTACAGGATTTGCTGCAATTTGATCCTCATCAAGGGAGACAACACTAAAGCTGCCCACCGAGGCATCAATCTTGGACTTGTCGAACTTGCGAACTCCACGATCAATGCCAGTATAGGGGTAGTCGGCCTCTCGCGTGTGTCCGCCCGCCTTACGAGTATACTCAAGAGCAACGTTCATCAATCCCCCACTGTATCCAGAGTCACACGATCCGAATTCATCTTCCAGTGCCCCCTATCGTGCTGAAACTCCAGCATGATCCACACATACCTTGACCGCAGCATTGTTTAGCTCATGCGTCACCATCACCGCGTTGCACTTAACCCAAGTTACTCTCGCTATCTTGAAGCATTCGAAGGTAGGTTTGCCTAGTAGGCGGACAGTTGGGAAGACTCGTCCTCTTGCAATTTGAATGCATCGTAGTACCCCACCATCTTCTCAAACTGCTCCAAGTCAATATGAGGACCTTGTTCAATGTCATTTTTGAACGGGTCACCCGCACTACGTAGTGTTGCACGTGCCTTTGCCTTCCCCATGCACGTATTCTGACTGCTTCCCATTATGGATCTCCAGCTGAAGTCTTGTACCTGGCTTACTCGTATCGGACTCAATGAAACTCTGGTTTTCTTTGACATCAATCTCACTGGGGCACTGCAGGTGGTTGATCTTCTACTGATTCAAGATATCCGCCTTGCATAACTTATGCTGCCTCCCCCTCTAAGGACAGCTTAGCATATGGTTCAAGACATGTATAACCATGATTGTAAGAATTGATCAGGGATGTCTCCTCAAAAGTAGAGCTAACCCATTCAAAGTGATCTAATGAAGTAGTAGAGTCCTTGGCCGCCGTGACTGAGTTAGTATAAATTTCAGTTGGCGTGAAGGTATTGCTGTTAAAGGAATCCTCTCGGTCGCCTTCATTCTGGATGGCATTGCTGGACGATGGTTCCACTCCCACCATCTCTGGCTCAACATCTGGTTATTTTTCCGGGCCGGTGAATCCCGTACGATTTCTTCTTGTGAAGGTTTTCCATGCCCCTTCCCTCAGCTGAAAGTCCACGACCTCCCCTTTCCTCCATGCCTCTTTCTTTTTCCTCGAACGTCACCCTCTACTGAGAGGGAGGTTTCCCCCAGCCTCGGGTTGCACTCTCTAGGTTTTAGCTAGGGTCTTCACCCGCCATGCACGTTCCACGTTTTCGACGTTCGTAGAACCCAGATTGGTGACGATGAGAGTGGAGCCTCTCTCCCCAATGAGCTGCGGAGGAATCGCCGTCTTCAAATAATCCCTGACGAAGCCAAGAGAGGTCGAAGGGCTTCTCGTCTGCTTGTCAAAAGACCTTACGCGGATCCACTTGATTGCGGACCATTTCTCGCCTTCAATGATAGGACAACCCCCATGCAAGCTGCTAGTCCGTGGTTGCATTCGGATGAAGGCAGAAGGACAGCCAGGCATCCTTTTTCACGGGTTTCACTGTATATCCATTTTTTGAGCACCATCTCCGAAGTCGTCACCTCCCCCTCCAAAGAGAAATTGCTCCTCTTTTTTTTTTACCATCGGTTCCTCAGCCTTCTTTGGAGTATCCTCAACTGTGGACTCCAGCGCTATCTTCGCAGTCTCCACCACTACGCCCACCATCTTTGAGCTTCATATTTGTTAAACATGTCTCGGTTGAACCATATCCGCCTGAGATCGTTCCCGTCACGGGGAAGTGACGCGAACGTGATCACGACGCCGGGCTCGACCTGAGCCACCCACTCCTTGGGCTTGCTCTCCTCCACGAACGCCACCAGCTCACGGCACCTGCTCGCCGACTTGGGCGTCGCCTCGCAGCTACAATCCTGTCTGCTGATCGCAACTGCTAAAAAACCATGGAGGCTTGGTAGAGTCGAGGATTGATGGCATGAGCTTTACTCTGTAGAAGAGGTCGGGCCCGGACGACGACGGGATGCTTGCGTGTCTATGCCGTCGTGGCGCTCTAGCCGGACGACCAGAAGAAAGGACCAAGTCCAACTCCCCGTCCCCTCTCCAGCTCTCCCCGTGAAGCTGAAGCCTCGGATCTGTGATTTCTCGAATGCAATTACTGAGTTGATATCTCTCCCAGAACAGGCATGACTTTCCAGCGAGAGAGACTGAGAGAGGCCTCCCCTCTCTCTCTTTGGAACTCTATAAAACGAGTTCCATTCTTCCCACCGGTCTTTTAAAATGCCAGAGGAAGACCTGCATTACTTTCATCTTCTTCACCGGGACCTTGCTGCTCAGCCTTATCCACCTCGGTGGAGAACATGGACTTCTCTACAATCAGCGGGAATTGCCTCATGAAGGCCTTGTTGACCGTAGCAGTTACGTCATTGCCGATGCTCCTGAGAGAAGGAAACATAGCAAGATTAACTTCGGTCTCACCAAAAGCGCTGGTTCGCCGTCTTTCAACTGGTTCAGTAGAGTTGCTTTCAGTTGCGCTGCAGTTCCAACTCCTCTGGCTAGGGTAATCGAGCTTCGCTTCTGGATTTGGGGAGACCTAATCGATGCCCCTGAGAACTTCTCCAACGGGATCACTTTAGTGTGAGTTCACTATCCAGCAACGAGGAAGTCTCCTCTGCTATATATCTCCAAGTTAGTATCATAAGCCAGACCTTTCTATTTTACATGACCAGCACTTCCCACGTGAATGTGACATAACCAAGGCTTGCAATCCTCGCATCAAGGCTTACAATCCTCGCATTTCCCACTCTCTTCCGTTCTCAGCAATATCGTGCTCTGAGTGTCCGAGCTCTTTCCACAGATGTGGGATTCAAAGGACATCACCTCTACCGTCCATCCGCGTCATGGTCACTACCTCCTCGCCTTAACCATGTTCAGAGGCTCCATTAGCCTCCCCGCTACCCCCCAGCAGATCCTCCATGTCCAGAATCTTGCCCGAAGATGTGGCTCCCCCTCCCCATACTTAATCATTATTCCTTCTTTTGATGGGGCTGCCTTTTCTTTCGGTGCCTTGTCCCCCCATTTGTTCATCACTTTTTGACCGATCAAAAGGAACTTTTTCCTTTCGTTCTCACTAGTGCTCTTCTAGTAGTTGGCAACCCGTCCAAAAATATGAACCACGTGCAAAGACCGATGGTTTACTTCATGTAGATCCAAAAGCAAGGCATGAATGGCGACGCATATGAGTGTGCTGGAAGTATGCTGTCCTTGATAGATAGATTTGATTCATTACGAAGCTTTCAGATCGTCCAAGCCAATACCAGCCAGAGACTTGCGATCCTCTTCCAGAAGAGAAGAAAAGTCGGTGCAAAATTTCTCCATGTCAGCATTCATATTACTATAGCCACATACCACATCCATGAGCTTTTCCCTATCGGGAGCTAGCTTCGTGGCAATAGCGAAACTTGAGCTTTTGCAAACCATCCTTGCCACTTTTAGAGTCTTGCCATAAAAATCCAGGCAAGCTCGAGACATCGTCCAATCAGGGTGAGGAAGCAAGTTGCAAAACAGTTCGACCAAAAAATCCATGGCTCTTGTCAACCCAAAGAAGTCCATTAGTGCAACTAGAGTATGCCTTCGCTGTTTTAGTTTCAGCCTTCGCTGTTTTAGTTTCAACCTCCACTTGTACCATATTGTACAAGAATTTGAATTGAGATGGATTGGATTCATATTTAGCTTCCAGCCTTGAGATATTTCTACTAAGGTCAGACTTAATAAGTACCATAGCAGCACCAAACTTATCAATGACGGGTAATATCAGTTTGCACACATCAAGAAAAGGTTTGGCCAGCATTTCCTCTTCTTCTGACTTGACGTGCTTCATGTTGTCTTCTCCATTGTCTTTTGATGCCGAAGGGCCCTCCTCTTCCACTCAACATTTTGCTCTCTTTGACCACTTTATCACCGAAAGTGACACCAACTATTAGTATTCTACCATCCTGAGATATAATGTCGGATACCTATCTTCAATGGATGAGAAAATGGAGTGGTCGTATTTTGGTATACCAGAAGGCAATGCGAACACCAAGGGAGAGGTAATAGCCCAATCCGTTTTCACAACTTCGTTGATTATCTGTATGGCAACCTCGATTTGCCTCTCATTACTGATAATCCAGACAATTCTTTGAACTTTTAGACTAAAATGTAACTTTAGAGAACATAGGAGATTGTCACAACTCTAAGAATGAAAAATGGAAAATCAAAGTGCTGAAATTAAATTTCTAGAATTTTGGCAACTAAACCAGAAATGTGATTAACTAGTTAAATCACAATCTCAGAATAATATTTTTTTGAATTTTCTTCAGCCAAGATGAAAAGAAAATTAAAAGGAAAATACTAACTCTTTTATTTTTTCACATTTTTGTGGCCTCAAATTTTATTATTTATTAAATATTTTCCTAATTTCTATATAAAAAAATAAAAAAATAAATAAAAATCGGAAAATACTGAAAATATAGAAAATCATTTTTTGCTCAAAATTGGTTCCCTAGGCTTGGCCAAGGTCCCCAAAGTTGATTTTTCAATTTTATGAATTTTTATGGATTTTCTATTAATTTTTGAAAATAAAAATACCAGAAAATACTGAAAATATGAAAAATCATTTTTTGGTCAAAATTGGTTCCCTAGGCTTGGCCAAGGTCTTCAAAGTTGATTTTTTAATTTTATAAAGTTTTATGGATTTTCTATTAATTTAAAAGAGGAAAGATGATTAAAAATCAGGTGTCAACATGGATGACTGGACTTGTGCTTCCAGTTTGTGTTGAATCTTTCATCTTCTTGCGAAGTGGTAGAGTCGTTCTGCCTTTTTCCTTGATCTGAAGAAGTGGTTGCTTCGGGTTCATGAATCTGAATATCTTCTGAACCATTATCTTCTTCTGGGTTGAGATGTATAGTTGGCGTTTGAAGAGCTTCTTCCTTGTCTCTTTCTTTCTGACTGCATTCTGCGAATTTGACATTCATTGATTCCTCTACCGTTCGAGAGGATTTGTTGTATACTCGAAAGGCTTTGCTAGTTGTTGAGTATCCTTCAAGACTTAGAATCTTGTTTGGTCCAAAGAGGTTCATGTGAAGCAACTGTAATACACGATTAGTTGAAACGTGACTTATGGGCTTAAAAGTGCTTCTGACCTGTTTTCCCAGAGTGCATGCAATGTAAAGATCTGGCTTTTCAAATTTTGTTTGAGGCAACCCTCGTACCAGGTTCTTGGATGATAATTTCGAAATATGCTTAACACTTATGTGACCAAGCTTCCTGTGCCAGAGATCAGATTCATCTTTGACTGATATGAGGCACTTAATTTCTTCAGATGCAACATCCAAAAGATAGATGTTTCCATGCCGATATCCAGAAAAGCTCTGTTTATTATCAATACTAATACCTGTACATTTCATATCTTGAAAACAGATTTTATAACCAGAATCACATAGTTGACTTACCGATATCAGATTGTACTTCAAACCTTTAACGAGGAATACATCGTTAATAATGAGATTTCCAATCTTAACTGTTCCTTGACCTATTACCTTACCTTTATTCTTACCTCCAAATGATACACTTTTGCCACTAACCATGGATAATTTAGTAAAGTTTTCTGGATTACCAGTCATATGACTTGAGCATCCGCTGTCCAGAAATCATTTCTTATTTCCCTTTCGAAGTACCTGCAAGAAAAAATAATCTTACCTTTGTTTTGATACCCTCATTTACTGGGGTCCATGGAAGTTAGTATAAACAGATCTATTCACAGGTTTCCATACAAACATGCATTCATTTTTACTATGATTTCTACCACCACAGTTTGAGCAACTTCTAGAGTAATATCCTTTTGTTGATTGCTTGTTAGGATATTATGAAGAACGTGATCTTGTGAATCTGTGTAGATACCGTGAAGGATGTGAACTAGTATACCTTCTATAGAAGTTCTGCGGATAATGAGTTTTGTAAACATTTTGAGTTCTACGCATGTTTTGAAAACGTCTAACAGGATTATGATATGATCTATAACGATTTTGCGAATGATATGGCTTAGTAATCTGACTTTGGAAATGATTATATGGATAAAATTGCTTGTAAGGTTGAAGTGATGATTTAGTAAATTTCTTGGAAAAGTGTTGTTGATATGCAGACTTGGTAGGACGATGTTTCAATCTGTTTTCAGAATCTGAAAAATTATTTTCAAAACTATCTTGTTTTTCAAAACCAAGACCAGATTTATTACCATAAGGAATTTGGGAGGAAATGATATTTTCCAAATTTCTAGAACTATGAGAAAACTTCTTAGTTATGTTTTCAATTTTAGTTTTTAACAAATCGTTTTCCTTTAAAGTAAGATCGTGACTTTCCTTTAAAGAGTGGAATTCTTTTTGTAAAAACTCGATCCTATCTTTTTGAGAAATATTTTGCTGCTTCAAAATTATGGCATCTTTTTTCAAAACTTCGGTTTTATCCTTTTGTAAGATGTCTTGCTGTTTCAAAGATTGATTTTCCTTTTTCAAAATTGAAATCCTTTTGAGAACTTCTTTATAGTTTTTGCACAGCTCTGTTATGTATTCAGAAACATTGTCAGGTAGCTCAGAAAGGTTTACCTCCGTATCTGAGTCTGAGTCTGAATCTGAATTTGCCATGAGACATATGTTTGCATAGTCCTCGTCGCTTTCCTCAGAATCACTTAGTGTTTCTGCCTTCAAAGCCTTCTTGTATTTCTCAAATTTGGCTTTGTCCTTCTTCAACAGTGGATACTTGGGTTTAATATGTCCCACTTTCTTGCAATGAAAGCATTCGATGTTTTTGCTTTCCTGTTTGTCATGACTAGATTGTTTGGGGTCGTTCCTTCTGAATGTTTTCTTTCCCTTGAAGAATCTACCTTTCTTGACCATCTTTCTGAACTTTTTCACCATTAATGCGAGCTCTTCATCGTCTTCATCTTCATAATCTGAATCTGAAATTTCATCATCAAAGTTAGATGAAAGAGCAATTGACTTTTTACCTTTTGAATTCTCTAGTTTGTTGTTGTTCCTCTCTGTCTCATATGATTGCAGAGTTCCAACTAACTCGTCGATAGATAGTGGTCTTATAGTCTGGCATTCCTGAATGGAAGGCTTGATGTAGTTCCATTCTTCAGTTAATCCTCGGAGGATCTTTCTGACCTGCATTGGTTCAGCCACATGAGCACCTTGTTGTACGAGACCACTAGCTAGAATCTGAAACCTGTCAATCATCTCAGCAATTGTTTCGTCATGTTTCATTTTAAAGGCTTCATAGTCACTCAGTAGTATACTGAGTTTAGTCTCTTTAACCCGATTAGTGCCCTGATACATGACATGTAGTCTGTCCCATATCACCTTTGCAGATTCTTCTTCTGCTACACGATTATAGATTGGTGAGGATAGAGCACAGAAAAGTGAGTGGACAGCTTTAGAGTCGAGTCCTTGTCTCTTGACTTTTTCAGCATATGTAAGAGTTGCTGGGTTTTCTTCTGATCCCATATTTGCGGAATTGATAGGGACCACTCCTCTAGTTACTACATCCCACATTTGATTATCTAGTGCTTTGATGAACCACTTCATCTTGTTGTACCAAACGTTGTAATCCTTTCCGTCGAAGTACGGTGATTTGTTTTGGAACGATGAGTCACCAGAACCTGAGAAGTTGTTGCTAGACATGATAGATCGTTAGCTCTGAAGTAGAACACTTCACAAAAGTGAGCAACCTGCTCTGATACCAATTGATGTAGCTAGCAACGACACCTAGAGGGGGGTGAATAGGTGCTTCTGAATATTTTGAGTTATAATCGCAAGCAAGCACAGAAGCTGAGTATTGAAGCTAAACAGATCAAGTATGCACGAAATAAAAGAGTTCAGAAGGAGAAATGTGCACACAGATTTATAGTGGTTCGGCTATAGTAAGCCTACGTCCACTCTCCCACGATGACAGCCGATTGGCTGGATTTCACTATGATGATTGCAAGGTTACAATGAACTTCTCTCAACTCACTCACAAGAGTATTTTCACGAGAAGTTAAAAATAAAATTCTCAACAGTTTTCTCGCCTTTTTCAACTCTCTTACTCGTCGTCTCTCTCTTTTAACAAATGCCAGCACCCTCCTTTTATACCCCTTTCACCTCGAACTAGCCATTGTCAATGTGCTCCACGGGATCACTCGTCAATCTTCAATCAACCTTGATTGAGCGAGATAAACTTGGAAAGATGCTAGGTAGCCGTTGAAGAAAGATTCTGGTTACTTCAGATTCAGTCGCCCATACAACTAAATCTTCAGTTTCCATTTTCGTGAGATGTTGAATCTTCTGAGAAAGGAAAGAAAGATAATATCCAATCAAGGATTTTGTCCTAATAAAGATGGACAATCATCCTGTAGATCGAATCCTTTCACTTCCCGTAATTTCCGAAATCAATCGGATTCTTGTAAATCGTGGGTCTTCTTAGTCCAGCTGTAGAATCTAAATCCATTCAGAAACAGCTTTCAAACCATGTGAAGTCTCTGAATCTGATTCGGCTTTTCTCTGTGAATCTGAGCTCTTATGGATCCGATTGTCGACGTCTCACATGAGTTTTCTTGAGGTCTTCCAAGGCAATGCTGTCCTCCATCTGAATCCATTTGAGGCAGTCAAACACTTCATCTGAATTACCCAGACGCAAACTCCTCCTTCTGATTCCTTTAGAGGCACAAGCATAGTTCCTCCTTTTGACCATTCAGAAGCACTGCGGTGACGACTCTTCCTTGAGTCTGAACGCTAGTTGCGGGATATTCAAAGCTCTTTTCACATCGTGATTTCTGCAAGAAAGATATACTTCCATTAACTAGACTTCTTAAAAACGAGTTTTGTCAGAATCAAAATTCTTGGCGGGATAGTTTTCTCAACAGAGGGCAGATTTGGGAACTCATTGAGAATTTGCAGTTTTTTAATGCGGAAAAGAGAAAAATTGAAGGCAAATTTGGGTCTAAACCTGAAATTGAGGGTTTTTTGGGAATTAAAACCTCTTTTTTATGGCCAATATCCGAGTCTTCCCTCACTCTCTCTTTTGCCTCGAAACCCTAAGTTCTCTCTCTCAAATCCAAAGCCCAACTTTTCTCTCTCAAAAACCCCAACATTTCTTGCTCTCTATTTTCTCTCAGACCCCAGCTGCATTGATGGTTCGCCAATGGAGTCATCAAAATTTCCCGTATAACTCTAAATAAGATGGCGGTCTCTTTCCTTTTCAACTGCATTGCCTTTGAGTAGAAGCTAATGATGGTTTCACGAATTCTCTCAGAGTAATTGTTCCGGAGTTTGAAGCTACCATTTATGATGCATGCTAGAATATTGAATGATGATATTCTCTGTATATCTGTATATTTGTCTTTTGTAGCAGTGTTCGTGTTGTCTTTTGTAGCAGTGTCCGTGTAATCAATAGTTTCAATCAAGACCGATAGTTATTATCGGGACTCTTTGGAGTGAGAATTGTCTGACTGGATATTGCATGTACATTTAAAAACCTTGAAAATTGTTTTTTCCCAATGCTTCAAAAACTCCGCCTTAGAAGACAATTGAGTGACTGCATCATTAATGTATAATCAATTCACATTTAAAAGAGATTGGATCTCAATTAAATGCAATCTATATGCAATTCTAATGACATGAATATGATCAATTATAAACTAACCTATTATTTAAGATGTGCAAGAGGTTAATTATTTTTTTCATTTAATAAAAGACTAAACCTTGGAAGTATGATCTAATGATGCAATGCAAGGATGATTTCTATATACAACCACTAAATGACATGCAATATATCACATAGATACAAACTAACTAATTTTATATGAGATATCTATGCGATATTTTTATGATTTCCTTTGAAAGCTGAAATAGGAAACCGCCTAATTTACATGAAGACCTAATTTAAATTTGGAAATAACTGAATCCTAATTTAAAATAGGTCATTT
>JAGVVM010001650.1:0-13469 GCA_019149425.1 Psidium friedrichsthalianum
CTTTGAGAAATTCCAGAGGAAGCGCCTCTAATGTCATAAAACTCATGTTGGGATTTAATATTATATTCACAGCAGTGACATCCTCCGAGTTGAGCTTAAAAGGTGAGGATACAAGTCACAATATTTTCTGATGCAGGGCATGAAGTCCTCTGAAATGCAAGAAGTTCCTACATTTCTAACTTACAAACGATCACCAGACTTTAGCATATTATTCATAAACAATGAACAAGATTCAGAAGACACTCCAGCTCTCAAGAACCTCAGAGATAGAAGCTAAGCTGGCAAAGCTTCTCTCCTACTTGTTTCCTACACTTCCATTCTGTTTAGCTGCTGGAAAACAAGCATACATCAGAATGCGCTACACGACGTAAACATAACTTTAGGACAAGATTGTGGAATCTCAAGATCTAAATCAAGAGAAGTGTATCTATTGATCAAATGGTCCTGGGATTTACAGTAGCTTGCCTTCTCATCCACACGTCCCCTTACCGTCACTCATATGTGCTTTAAAAAGCAGATATGCCATATCCATGTCTCATTGCTTTTCATCCCAATAACCTGTTCAGAAAATCTGCTAAAACAGTTGTTCTTGAAATTTTTTACAATCTGAAGGTCCAACAGTACATGCGTACAGAAACTTATGTGGGCCATGTATTTCAACCAGCACTGTGCCTGCTGTTTTGGTTGGAATGGATATAAAAATAAACACTGGAGAATTAACCGCAGCAGGTGCAGGATAAGCCAATGTTTACTCTTCTATTGCATGTCTAGAAGACAAAAAAACAACAACCCCAGAAAATAAAACAAGATAACCCCAGAAATCCTTGATAACAGAATCTCACAAGATTTATTTAATGCTTTTTGTTAGAGTAATTAAATATTAAACCACGCCTTCATCTAACAGCTTGAGCTTTAAGAACATGGCAGTGGTCCCATAAAATTTTACGTGTTATCAGAGTAGGAGGTCCTGAGTTTAAATCTTTCCACGCCCCTATTTGCCTCCCTAATGAATATTTTCACGCTTAGTACTACGCAAAAAGGCCAGACTAAGCGCGGGAGGAGTGTTAGAGTAATTAAATATTAAACCACGCCTTTATCTAACAGCTTAAGCTTTTAGAACAGTTGGCAATGGTCCCATAAAATCTTACACGTTTATATGGACTTGACCCATACAATGGAAAAGCAAGATGACTTTTTCTCCAAGCTCTTGCCAGGAATTGCTCCTGGTTATCGGACATGCACTGTCTTCTCCTAAATAATGCAATCCTAAACAGATCTGCATCATTGTTCAAACGCCCAGAAATATGTGTTCAGTTGGGTAATGACGCACATTCTCGAAAAGCAAACCTAGATTGAGCATCAAATGAAGTTAGCCACACAGAATCAAACCAATCTAGCTACAAAAAAGGAAATAACATATATCCTATCATTCTCATCGTTCCACAATAATCCACATATCTAGACGTGATTCTTCTCCCACCATCATAATAAGCTTCTTGCTAAAAATTCCATAGCAATAACATTAAATACCACAAAGCACATGGTTGAGCTTTCCTTAGGGAACCAAGACTACCTTCCATTCTCTGAATCCCTGCATGCTCTCCGGGTTCAATTTTTTTATGGCAATTGGAGTCCGGTTTTTGCTCTGTGAAGACCCCTTCTCATCAAGGTAGCCTTTGAAGACTCTACCAAAACCACCCTCGCCGAGAACCGTGTCAGATCTGAAGTTTTTCGTTGCAACTTTCAGCTCTGCAAAACTAAACACCCTAACTTCTGAATTGGGAGCAACATAACCATTAGGAATGGACTCATTTGACCTTCCTCCCAAGCTCCTGCTCAGGCCATCCTCAGAAGACGATGAACTGCTTATAGTCAGAGCAGGTCCTCCTGTGATTACACAAGTGAAGAGAAAAAAGGTGGAGAATTTGCCATGAGGTGAAGACAGGAGCTAGAGATGAGCAGGAACTAATTGAGTTACAGAGATATCAGCTGGTGGGAAAAAGAGTTAGTTAGGGTAGTTTGGATCTCAAGTTGTTATTGGACGAGTGTATAAAGCATATTCACTTTGTCTATAAGTTGGGGCTTGCATGAATTCGAGAACAAATAAAAAAGCAGGAGCACAATAGCAAGAACAACATGAAGAATATCCAGAAGATGCATAGTTAGGATTCGATCTCTTGCACTGAAAGGTCGACACCATGATAAACAGCCCTTTATCCAGCCCAAATGCGAAGGGTAAAAAATTCCAACCGCATGCGGCAATAAAATCAAAATTCTGTCAAAAATTCTCCTACTTGCTAACTCAAGTCAATAAAATCAACCAAAAATATCAAAATTTTAACCCAGAGAATCACGATAGAAGTTCAGAATCATCATAAGGGGACAAAAACCACCTGCATTCTCAGGACAACCAGCTGGAGACTACATCCTAAAAACGCGCAAGCCATGGTGAAAAAAGACACCAAATGAAAACAAAACAAGAAAGCGCGAAAAGAATTCCAGAAGAAACAAGGGAATTACCACGCCTAAGATGACCGGTGAAGCTAGGAGTAGGATAGTCAGGGACTCCATAGCAAATTCCCATGCGAAGATTTATGTTCCCTCCTCCTCAAAATGAAGTCTTTCGAGCTTCAACGAAGAAGAAGATGGGCAAGTGTAAAAGCAGAAAAAGGGCTTTTTGCGCTGATGCTGATCATGGAATGAATTAACATCATTCGGAATCGTTTTTGTCAAATGTCGTTAACAATTTCGACTCCTGGGTGTCTCATTTCTTCTCTCTTTCGTTCTTTATTTTCTTTTTCATTTTCTTTTTTGTGCGACTACAGAATTTTCTCAGAAGCGAGAGCGAGAGAGATAGAGAGAGGGGATGGTTTCCTTTGACTTGTATTACTTGGGACTCCACTGGGGCAAGACGCTGACTTCGAGTCCGTGTCGGGAAGGAGGCAAGAGGGGCAAAATGGGCAGAACGAGAATTACAGGAAAGCGAGGGAAACCCGCGAGAGGAAAAGGAATTTTAACCGTCTGAAACTTCAGTACAATTCGACCCCAAAAAAACAAAAAATCAGCGTAACATACTGATGTCGGGAAATTCGATGGCAAGGGAGGAAATATTAACGTCGGATGGTTGTAGAAAAAATAGTAACTGACAAACATTTAAGGAAACAAAAAACTATGAAATTGTTAATTTTACTGTAAATGAAGGAAAATTGCGATATATGGAGATAATTACTCAATAACAGGGCTCTTAAATCTACAAACGGTAAACAGGGGTAAGTCACTAAGAATATGAAAAACATAACTTTTTCTTTACCAAATTTTATGGAAAGTTATAATATGTTAGGAAATTCAACCTTGCAATATTTAAGAGATGATTACTCACTTATCCTTCACAATGATTTAATTGCTTGGTCTCAATATCTTCATGTTACTATTAGGGACTCCATAGTCAAGCTACTGTTCATTTAAGTAAGCTACTAGTTGTAAGTGAAAACGAATTACCCCGATGAGAGATAAATTATGATCTATAAAAATTAAATTACGATTTTCAGGCATATTTGGTTCAGCATTTGGAAGAGGTTTTGGGGCTCTAAATTCTCTTGGCCAAATGCAATAGCGTTTGGTTCATTTTTAGCTTAATTTTGGAAAGTTGTATTTTCGAAATACAACTACAATTTTTTTTTATTTTTAATATTTGTATTTTTTTCTTATTTTTTGTTTTCTTTTTTCTTTTTTTTTTTTTTTTCTTTTTCTATTTTCCCCTTCTTCCTCATTCCTCCAGCTGCTGCTTCTTCCTTCATCGACTGCGGACCTCAGTGATGGTGATTGCCTGAAGATCGACCATGACACACGAGCCGGTGAGCTCAAGCCTCAACAACGCAAGCCTCAACCTCACTAGATCCGGCTCGGCCTCAAGCGAGCGAGGCTCACCTCACCGCACAAAATCCAGAAAGGCTTAGTCTCGCTCAAGGCTGGCGAGGTCGGGCTTGGCCCGTGGCCAATCACTGGCTGCCATCGTGGCCGGCGATCGATTGAGAAGAAATTAACAAAGGAAGAAGGGTAAAAAAAAGAAAGTAATTAAAGAAAGTAATTGAAAATAGAAATTATTTTTTCAAAATAATTAAAAATAATTAAAAAATGAAATCACTTGCAAAAGGCATTTTTTTTTACCAAATGGCATATACGTCAAAGTTATTTTTCAATGTGTTTTTAAAATACACTTTACCAAAATACTATTTGCATTTTGAAAATCCCCTTTAACCCAAAGGTATTTGCATTTTCCCAAAGATATTTTTCCAAACCTAAACCAAACAGGCCCTTATTATACGGAACTAGCCTCGTGTCTTTACTACAAACCCAAGAATTATGCCTTCTCTACACCTGCTCATTCTTGAGATAGTAACAGGTTAGATAAAACTTAGAGAGCATTTCAATCCGACTTTATCTAATATCATCAGTTACCCAATCATGTCTCAGCTCAGTTACCCAATCATTCATCTCTCTCTCTCTCTCTAGGGGGCTCGAAATTTTCTCCAATGATGCAATTTTCGAGTGAAGGTGAAGGCCAAGTATTGTTTTTTGGGATGACAGGATGTGATGAACTAGAGGTAAAGCAGGGGACGGACAAAAAGTAGATGTCCCTGATGAGTAATGTTCTTAGTTTTGTCATTGAACGTGCAATCAACCCATTTCGCAAGTATGAACTCCAAGAAACTCCGGTACCAAACCGATGCGCAAGGGCTCTTCATAAATGCTCGTCCTTGAAAAAGTTTAGCAGCTTCCAGAGAGTGGCTAAAGCATTCATGAGTCATAACCTTATGTTATGCCCTTCAAAAAAAATGATGGTTCAGCGGTATTGTCCGACACGACACTTTTTGTTGAGCACTCTACAAAAAGCACATTTAAATCGCTACATGATATCGAGGAAGACGTTAACTAAAACTACATCCATAATGCACTTCCCAGCCACAAACTGGAGATGGGCAGAAGTCAAAAGGTCGCTTCCATGTCCTTCGGCAGCAGACGATTCTCCAATAAATGTGAGCACTAAATGTTTGCTGACGCTCGGCCCTCCAGCAGCCTGTCAATGATTAAGAGAGAAAACCCACCTACTTTTTTTTTTTTAATTCCACGTCAAAGACAGGTGTCGAATTCCGAGTGGAGCCATGTGGGCTCTCGGACAGATGAGCTGGCTGTTGACAACCACGGAATATTTTCTCGCTCTAAACTTCGTTATAATTTACGTGATATGATCACTAAAAGTCCTAAAACTTATTAAAAGTGTAATTGATTTCTAAAATTTGTAAAAGGGACAATTAAGTCATTCCGCTAACTTTGTTCGATTTGGCTAACGAAAAATGTCGACGTTATTTTTTTAAATATTTTATCTCTCCTGAATGGCGATAATGTAACTAAACGATATCGTTTTGATCCAAATCAGATTTTTATATAATTTTTGTTTAAATCAATTTAAAAATAAGCTAAAATTTAAATTTTTTATAAAAAAAAAAAGACGCAAAGTAAAACAAGCTGGTAGCCCTCACCATCGATATGCAAGGGTCGCGGGGCCTTGGCGGTGGTGGGACGAGGCAGCGAGTGCTTTCCAGCCTTGCCATTGGTTCTGCTGCCGCGATGTGCTTTTTTAAAAAATAATTTAAATAAAAGTCATATTAAAAATCAAATTTGGACCAAAACAATGTCGTTTTAGCCACGTCATCACCACGTATGAGAGAGAAAATATTTAAAAAAGTAACATCCACAATTTTCGTTAGCCAAATTGGATGGAATTAACAAAATGACTCGATTGCATTTTTCTACAAATTTTAAGGTTCAATTGCACTTTCATGACAAAGTTTAAGGCTTTTAGTAAATATATTCCATAATATATTGATGCCGGGAAGTTGGATGGCAAGGGAGGAAAAATTAACTTCGGATGGTTGTGGAAAAAATAAGTAACTGGCAAAAATTTAAGGAAAAAATGACTATAAAATTGTTAATTTTACTGCTAATTAAGGAAAATTCCGACATTTGCTCATTCTTGAGAAGCATCCTTTTGATGTCTAGTCCTACATTTGCTCATTCTTGAGATAGTAACAGGAGAAACAAAATTAGAGAGAATTTCAACCCGACTTGTATCAAATACTGGCATGTAATAAGAACTTTGTCTCTTTTTCAGCAACAGAACAATTGGACATGTCTCAGCTGCGACAGGATTACACCAAATGACATATATCTTGTTCATTCTGAATGGACAACTGAGCAGCTCTTTGCTTTACATGACTCCATCCATAACCCAACCATGTCTCAGAGCTCAAACATCAATGCGAGAATGGACCGAAACGCATTAAAACTTACTGGAGATTGATTGCAGACCGAGTACCACATGAACAATTCCATGACAGCAATAAAAATGAACGTCTGCTGATGTTCAGAGCCTAAGCATGAAAAAAGAAAAAGAGCTACAGACGTCTTATGTAAACCTTTGATTGCCGAGAGAATCAAATATTAACCATAGAAACTGTTCTTCTTAAAGAAGGTACGATCACATCTCAAAGTGACAAGTCGATGCATGTATGGATATACACGTCATGAATATTCCGAAGGACATTACGAGAGAACACAACACCTAGTAACTGCTGGGTACAATGGAGATGAACATTCACAGCTCAAGATCAATCCTGGGAAAAATGGAAAAATGTAGAGCAAAAGACTCTGACGACCAAGTCACGCCAAACACGAACAACAGAATAAGTGAATTCAAGCATCCCTTGGTATTCTATTAGCAGTGGCAGATTCTATTGATTCCAGTGCTTCCACGACTTCAGTCATGGAAGGCCGCTTGTTAGGAGTTCTGTGGACGCATTTGAAAGCGAGCTGTGCTATTTTGAATGCAGAATCTATACAGTAATTGTTCTCCAATCTAGAGTCCATTATAGTCTTCAGTTGTCCTTTACTGGATAATAGTGGTCTGGCCAACTCCACCAAATGACATTTCGCTTTCGGACGGTCCGCTTCATATGCCCTTAAGCCTGTTAGTAGCTCAAGTGACACCACGCCGAAACTGTAAACATCACTCTTTACATAGAGATGCCCTGTAAAACCCAAGAGTGTTAGGGGGGGTTGCCGCAAAGCGCCAAAAATACCTTCCTGATACAACTCCTTTTATTGTCAAAATTCAAGACTGAACATCCTTCAGCACTGAGTCACAGAAAGCAAGTTACAATGGAAAATCTTTTATTGGATTACCAGTCAGTATGTATTCAGGGGCAGCATAGCCCATGGTACCCATAACCCGTGTCGAAACATGCGACTGCCCCTCTGGAGGACCAGACTTCACCAATCCAAAGTCCGAGAGTTTGGCCGTGTAAGACTGCAGAAGAGCCGGACAGTGGATTAGACTTGGTTTCCAGCCTAAACATCAATTGCAAACTCTCATGAATCTAGCAAAAAATGTTATGGAGATATCTAAAAGAAGCTGTCAACTGGTTCATGGTCGCGTCTCATGTTCTGAACTTAATATCAAATTTGAGGACAGATTTGCAATCAACAGTAGATCTCTCATCAATTACGCAGAGGGAAACATAGGATCTCCACTTGCTATTATGACTCTTCTCCCTGGTCAGAGGACTCAATTCCAAGTCTTCAAAAGGAAATACTAGGCATGTCATTGTCATCATGATCCTTCTCCCAAGAACTTGACTAGACTAATGATAGTCTTCAGATGAATTTCATGATACAGGACGGTAATCAACATAAGGAGGATAAGATATTAACCCATCTAACAAGATATTTGAAGTCTTGAAATCCCTGAATATCAGTTTCCTCTCAGAACTGTGCAAGAAAGCCAAGCCTCTGGCAGCCCCGACCACAATCTTGAGGCGTACATCCCATGGAAGATGAGCATTGGAGCCCTCTGTACCAGAGTAACGGACAGTGTAAAATGTGAGTAACGCTTAAATACCACGTTTAAACTAGCTTGAATTTTGAAATGAGGACATTCGTCAACTGTCACTGTCAACTGATCAAGAAGAGATGCTAAACAATTGGCATTGTTAGAGGAAAGTTCACACATATTATTCAATAAAGTGGTATTTATACATTGGTAACCTAATAAACCCTAAGAGTCACAAAGACAAGTTTCCCCTTAATACTTCTAACACTCCCCCTCAAGCCGGAGCATAGATATTAATCATAACTAGCTTGTTACAAATATGTTCTATCCTCCCATAACCCAAAGGTTTAGTAAAAATGTCTGCAAATTGTTCACAAGTTCTAACGTAATTGGGAAGAATCATTCCACTTTGTAGCTTTTCACGAATAAAATGACAATCAACCTCAATATGTTTTGTTCTCTTATGAAACACGCGATTGGAAGCTATATGCACTACAGCCTTATTATCACACTACAAAGGCATAGGAACTAAAGCTTTCAAGCCTAACTCAATTAATAACTGTTGAAGCCACACTAATTCACATGTTACTTGTGCCATGGCTCTATATTCTGACTCAACACTGGAGCGGGCAACAACACTCTGTTTCTTACTCTTCTATGACACCAGATTTCTTCCAACCAATGTACAATATCCAGTAGTTGATCTTCTATCATCTGGAGGCCCTGCCCAATCAGCATCAGAAAATCCTTCAATTCTACTATGACTATGGTTTTGGTAAACAATTCATTTCCCTGGAGTCTTCTTTAAGTACCTTAAAATTCGAATTGCTGCATCTCAGTGAGATGTACGAGGGGAAGATAGAAACTGGCTCACCACACTAACTGGAAAGGCAATGTCTGGTCAAGTAACTATGAGATAATTCAGTTTCCCTACCAATCTTCTATATCTCTCAGAATTATCAAAAAGCTCTCCTCCCTCATCAACCAATTTAACCCCTTGTTCCATGGGTGAATCAAAAGGCTTTGATCCCAACATACATGTCTCAGTGAGTAAATCCAGGACATATTTTCTCTATGATAGAACAATACCTTTCTGTGATTGTGCCACTTCAATTCCTAAGAAATACTTCAATTTTCCTAAATTTTTAGTCTGAAATTGTTTCTGAAGATATACCTTTAGTTCACCTATACCAACCAAATCATCTCCTGTGATGATAATATCATCCACATAGATAATCAAGAATAGCTTGCCTTCACCCGTATGTCTATAAAATAAAGAATGATCATTGTCACATCTAGACAATCCAAAAGAAATTACAGCTTCAGAAAATCTTCCAAACCACGCTCGTGGGGATTGCTTCAACCCATACAAAGATCTTTTTAATTTGCAAACCAGTCCTCCAGACTCCCCCTGAGCAACAAACCCCGAAGGTTGCTCCATATAAACTTCTTCATGAAAGTGCCATGTAAAAAATCATTCTTGACATCAAGCTGAAATAAGGGCCAATTATATGTGGCAGCAAGAGAGATCAAAACACGAACAGAAGTGAGCTTGACAACATGAGAGAAAGTATCCAGATAGTCAACTCCATATACCTGAGCATACCCTTTCGCAACAAGTCTCGCTTTTAAGCGAGCAAGGGAACCATCGGGATTACTTTCATAGCATACACCCACTTACAACCAATAGCAGTTTTGCCTAGAGGAAGAGGTACCAAGTCCCAAGTTTGATTAACTTGTAAAGCCTTTAATTCTTCTTCCATAGCTGTTCTCCAGCCAGAGCTTTGTAATGTCTCAGATACAGACTTGGGGATAGGATATTGCTCAATAGTAGATAAAAAGGACTGAAAAGACTGAGACACAGAAGAGTATGAAATAAAATTTGCAATTGAATGTTGAGTGCAAGCACACGTACCTTTGCGATGAGCAATAGAAAGATCAAGATCAGACTCGGAGGAGGACCAACTAATGGTGGATCTGGGACGGAAGATGACGTAGTAGTGATAGCAGGAAGGAGGGAAGTATGAACTCAAGGACGTCGAGTATAAACTTGTAAAGGAGGCGGTTCCTGTGTAGATACAAGTGCAATAGCTAGAACAGTTGACCGAATGGTGGTCACTTGGAATTCTTCATCCAACTCAGACACGGAAATTGGAACATCATGATAAGGAGTGGATTCAAAAAATGAAACATCAACAGTTATGAAGTACTTTTTTAACAATGGAGAATAGCAACGATACCCCTTTTGAGTATGGGAGTAACCTAGAAACATACACTTGATAGCCCTAGGATCAAGTTTTGATACTCTAGGTCGATGATCACAAATAAAACAAACACAACAAAAAATACGAGGTGGTAAGTCAAACAGTGACTGATTTGGAAATAGAGTAAAAAATGGAATACCACCTTACAAAACAAAAGAAGGCATGCGATTAATCAGATAGTATGCAGTCAAGACAGCATCAGACCAAAAGGTTTTAGGGATCTTTATCTCAAATAGCATAGATCTAGTAACTTCCAACAAATACCTATTCTTCCTTTCAATAATACCATTCTGTTGTGGTGTATCAGGACAAGAAGATTCATGAATCATACCATGTTGTGTCATAAATTCAGAAAAAGGTGTAGAAAAGTACTCATTAGCATTATCAGAACGCAAAACTTTAACATGCACACTAAACTGAGTATAAATTTCAAATATAAATGCACGGAATATAGAAAACAACTCTAAACGATTTTTCATTAAATATAACTAGGTAACTCTAGAATAGTCATCAACAAAAGTAACAAAATATCTAAAACCCAAATTGGAAGTCACATGACATGGACCCCAAACATTTGAATGTACTAATACAAAAGGAGACTCTGTTCGTTTAATGACTCGAGATGGATAACTAACACGATGCAATTGACTCACACTCTAAACTAGAAAGAGACTTGAAACTGGAATCTAATCTCTGAAGACTCTGTAGAGAAGGATGATCGAGACGACAGTGGATCTGATGTAGAGAAGTAACACGAAACATGCAAAGGAAGTTGAGTCTTCAAGTACATACAGCCCCCCTTCCTCACGTCCTTTACCAATCGTCTTTTTTCATAGCCAGATCCTGGAATATACAAGAATCGGGATAGAATGTTACCGAACATTGAAAAGTTTTAGTTAACTTACTGACTGACATGAGATTAAATGGAAATTATGGAAGATAAAGCACTGAGGATAATGGTAATGAAGGAGTTGGATGAACAGTACCAACTCCCTTAACATGTGTGGATGAACCATTGGCTAATGTAACTATGGATGAAGATGGAGTAAGAGAGGAAAATATACCGAAAGACCTGACATGTGATCAGAAGCTCCTAAATCAATGATCCAATGACGAGAAGTAGCTGAAACACATGCAGTAGCATTACCTGTCTGTACCAAAGTAGCAGTGGAAGAAGTAGGCTGTGAACTCTGAGACTGATTGTACCGAGCAAATTCCTCTTCAGACATAACCACTACATTGTCCTCAAAAGACTGTGAAAAAGAATCAGTACCAGATGCAATATTGACAAACTGTTGTTGTTGCCCTGTCTCCCATGTAACTTGTAGCAAAACTTCTAAATATGACCTGGTTTGCCACAGTATGACAAGTTTGTGCTGCCCTGAGCTGTCAATAGACAATTGAGATTGTCCATAAAGATGCTGCTGGCTTTGGCTTCTCCCTATTCCTGTTCCTCGGCCTCCCCTTGGCCACCACATCCATTATATCCTCAATGATTTCATCCATCACTCCTACTCCCACTACCAGCTCGAGACTGTGACACAAGAGCTAAATTATCTGCCACAGATATGGGGTCCTGAGAAGACTCACGAGATACCCGAAGAATCCAAGCAAACGTATCTGCAAGTGATGCAATAGTCTCTCCTCCAAGAATTTGAGACCTAACAGTTTCATATTCAGAGCCAAGACCTCCTAGGAATCCCATTACAGTCAATTGTTCTCTTTGAAGTTGCATTTGCTGACCATTGACCAAAATAGGAGTAACAGCATTAATTCTTCATACATTCTCTTAAAATCAGCAAAATATTGCGTAATGGAACACCCCTTCCTCTCATATCGGTAAAATTCCTATGATAAATCATATACCCGTGATGAGTTATTTTGACCCGAATACAATACATCGAAAAGCTCCCACAGTTCTTTAATGTGTCAATATGAGTTACTAAATTAACTATATTACTCTCCATAGAGTTTAACATCTGATCCAAAATACGCGCATCAATAACATCCCAATTCTCATCATCTCTGGGCTTAGGCTCAGTTAAGTGCCTATGTTGATTTCTGCCTGTCAAAGTAAGTCTCACAATTTTCTTCCACTGATGAAAGTTAGCACTACCCTCAAACTTCTTATCAATGATTCGATCAGATGAGCGAGAAATCACCTCAGTCATCACAGTATCGTTCTTCCCAGAACCATCCTCAACTTTACTCTTATCATGATCACCCATCCTTAATAGTCAACAATCCACCAGAATTGAGGATTATCGCATCAAACCACAAAAGGCCCAAATAATCAACTCCAAAAGCTCTAAAACTCACATAATCAGTTTTATAAAATCAAGAAACACTTCACAAGCATATCCATATCTCTAATTAAGAGCTACCCACGTAACAATCAAGCCTAATCAATGAGTCAACACTTCAACATTCTGTTTTGGGGTTCAATAATCCTCAATCCGCCAAAAAATTAAATGCATGGGTTCATAACAGAGAAAAAAGTGAGTTGTGAGGTCAAAACCGAGTTGCAGGGTGTTGGGTCTAGGCTCTCCGATGCTAGACAATGCCTCTGCAAGGCTGGCCAACGCTGGGTGATGCCGTATTTGGCCTCACTGGGTGCTGGCGACGTCAGATCTGGCCTTATCGGGCCTAGGAGACGTCAGGCGACGCCGAAACTAGGCTCGCTGGCCTAGGCGACCCCCCCACAAGGCTTTCTAAATCTCAACGACACTGGATCTGAGTTCACTAGGCTCGGGCTATGCTAGACTTGGAGATTCCGGTGAGATTTGCTAACTCCGACGGTGGCTAGTGATGGTCAACGGTGAGTGGTAGTGGTGGTCAGCGGTGGCTAGTGGTGGGCGGCGATGGATCTTAGGATTTAGGTATCAACCTTGCTCTGATACCATGTTAAAGGAAAAGTTCACACATATTATTCAATAAAGTGATATTTATACATTGGTAACCCAATAAACTCTAAGAGTCACAAAGACAAGTTTTTCCTTAATACTTCTAACAGGCATCATTAAGATGACTTTTCAGAAATTCACAAAGCAATTACGCCACTTACTTCTGAATAGGTGGTTGTTCAAGCTGCCCTTTGGCATGAACTCATAGACAAGGGCTAAATTTTCGTCCTCTTGACAAAATCCCAGGAGCTTGGCAAGGTTTGGGTGGGATAGCCTTCCAAGAAACTGTATCTCCTTCTACATGACAATTAGAAAATAAGCGACAGAGACACTCCCACATTGTCAGTATTAAAGATATGAAAGGAATGGAAGCCCCCACAATAGACCACGCAGAATGTTTTTCAGCAAAACTAA
>JAGVVM010001651.1:0-62528 GCA_019149425.1 Psidium friedrichsthalianum
ATGTAGGATAAACGATGTCAATGATTTTCGTAAAAAATTGACCTGATTGACTCTTTTTTTTTCTTGTCAAGAATGGACTCAATTGTCAAATGGAAAAATGTCAATTAAAAGATTTGGAAAAAAAATTTCAAATAGGGGTTTAATCAAGAGTATTTTTGTAATTTATTTATTTTTCCTTCCTTGCTAGCACAGACAAGGGCTAGGTGAGCCGACTCTTAGTAAATAGAGTGAGGGCTCGTCTGTGGCCATCAAGGGAGGCCTCGCTCACCTATCACTTGAGACTGGCCACTAACCAATAGGAAATGGGAATAAAAAGGAAAATTGAAAAAAAAGGGAAAAAATTAAAAAATTAAATGTTGAAAATGTCCTTATCAAGTTTTCTTTTGAAATATGAAGGTATTTAGGTCTTTATTTGAAATAATGTCAATGTTAAATATTTATTTTAAATAAAAGTATTTCATGCCCTTAATTGTAATTTTCTTAAAAATTTGAAACTGAATTGACAAATACTCCATACGTCGTGGACTTTCTGATAATTTTCCCAAAAATTTGTCTGCTCGT
This sequence comes from Psidium friedrichsthalianum, assembly GCA_019149425.1. Lineage (NCBI taxonomy): Eukaryota > Viridiplantae > Streptophyta > Magnoliopsida > Myrtales > Myrtaceae > Psidium > Psidium friedrichsthalianum. The sequence goes on from JAGVVM010001651.1 coordinate 562, forward strand.
GTCCACCTGCAAGTCAATTTCTCTTGGATTGTCGGGTCCGATTCGCAACCGAAGGAACGACGTCAAAGATACAAACTTTCTTGCCCCGAAACTCGCCAAGCCAACAATTTGTCCCCTTTGAGCTCCCATCATCAATGGCTTCTCGCCGCCGTATGCTCCTCAAAGTTTAATTCTCGGCGATAGCGGGTAAATGCGCGCGCGCCCTCATTCCTGCTTTAATTGATCTGCAGATTTCCGTGCGACCTTTGCTGTGATTGACTTCTGCTGTTTTTTCTTTTTTGCCCTTTTTCAGGTTGGAAAGACTTCTCTGATGAACCAGTATCCTTCTGAAAAACCCAGATCTCCTTTTCTTTTCTCTTTTTTCATTGATTGATTGATTGTGTGTTGACATTGGGGACTGCTGATGGTGCTCTAGGTATGTGAATCGCAAGTTTAGCAATCAGTATAAGGCGACGATCGGAGCTGACTTTTTGACGAAGGAAGTTCAGTTTGAGGACAGGTTGTTCACATTGCAGGTGAGCCCAAAAACAAGAAAAAAGAACTAATTTTTCTCATAGTTCCGTGTATATTGTACGTTTGAGGATGGAATTTGAATTGCTGCTATTGTGCTCATCTAATTCCCCGTATTTCGTTTAAAGGAAGTCGATTAGCTGATGACACCCTTTGTGTTTCCTGTTGCAAAATATATTCCATGAATACTCTGTTACTGGGTTTTGTCTACGAAGCTCGTGAGCCCCATGGAGTGCATAAGTTTATGTTTCCCTTATGTTTTTATCCTCTATTGTTCTTGCCTGAGAAGCAAGAGCTCGTTGTATATGCTGCTTAGAGACCCTTTTCTGCAAATATAGGTTATCCAGATTGGTCGAGCCATGGCGCCAGCACAATTAAATCACTTAGGTCATGCATTGCAGACTATTTGGTCTAACAGATGCTGTGCTGTTTGTACATGGAATGTTAGTATCAATCTCCCTTAGATGTTCCCCTTTTGAATTTTGTTACTCTGCTGAAACAGCGAAAGCCATATTTGAATTCGAATTGAATATGCAAAGATAATACTGGGAAAATTTTGTTTTCCTTCTGGATCTGACTTGTTGAGAAATTACAGACCTAAATCTCTAAACCTATCACGGAGTATAAGTCAATATATGTATCTTGACCAAAAAAAAAAAAAAAAAGTCAATGGAGGTCGTTGATTTGTTGATACTTCTCTAAGCTTTCTTTCAAAATGGAGGAGGACAGGAGTTGATGCTTGTGTCAATGTGTGATACACAAGGGTGATGTGGTTACATGCATAATTGATTTAGTTGGTTTATTTGACCAACTTATTTGAGATTTGGTATTGGTCCTTGATAGTTGCTGTTGGCCACATCAGTTTTACTCTATCATCTCTCTGTAGATCTTAATTAGGCAGGCTTTGGCAACTTTTTCAATCTCCTTGAGACTCACACACGGTCTCGTGCACTATGATGACATACCAATTTTTTTGGAGTCACCTTATAATGCTGACTAGGCATTGTCCTCTTCTCATTTGTGTTCAAAATTCGTGTTAGCGTTCATTTCAATGAAGAGAAGGTAAAAATGTTTAATTGCTTAGAGAATGAGAAACTTATTTGTACTTGCAGATTTGGGATACAGCTGGCCAAGAAAGGTTTCAAAGTCTTGGTGTGGCTTTTACAGAGGTGCTGACTGCTGTGTTCTTGTGTATGATGTGAATGTAATGAAATCATTTGACAATCTAAACAACTGGCGGGAGGAGTTTTTGATCCAGGTAACCCTTACTAACAACATGAGGAATGAATTAGGACTGAAAGCTTACAAGGTTATTGAAATGAGTGGCCTAAAATTCTTTTGATAACTTGTGTCCAGGCTGCTCCATCTGACCCTGAAAACTTCCCGTTTGTTGTTTTGGGTAACAAGGTGGATGTTGATGGCGGCAATAGTCGTGTGGTGAGTTTTCTTTCCTCAGTCTTTCTTCCCTCACTTTTATGTAAAGTACATTGCCTACGCTAGTAAGAGACCTGCTCAAGGAAACTTCTTTTCTCATGTGATGTATTTCTGAAAATTTTTCTGCTGTTGAACTGTGTGACGTGGCATCTTCTTGGTCCTCCACTTTCTGATTCAGGTTTCTGAGAAGAAAGCGAGGGCTTGGTGTGCTTCCAAAGGAAACATTCCTTATTTTGAGACCTCTGCCAAAGAAGGATTTAACGTGGAAGCTGCTTTTGAGTGTATAGCTAAAAATGCTTTGAAGAATGAGCCGGAAGAAGAAATGTGAGTCCTTTTCTAACTCGAAACTATGGATGGTGTTGACTATTGAGAGAGGATGTGCTTACCTGATTAGGCGAGACCCTCATCACTGTGATTCATCAGATCGGGATACAGAGTAATAATATGCTTAAACTTAGATAACAACAGAGAATGAACTTTAGTTATCACATTGATGATTGCATCTGCCGTACTTTACTATTTTCGGGTGCAGCGTATGTTGCTAACCTAGTGCTCTGAACTTGTCTTTGTCGAAGATATCTTCCCGACACCATTGATGTCGCGGGCGGAGGACGGCAGCAGAGATCCACTGGCTGTGAGTGTTGAAGAGTCCTACAGTATGCATCATTTCCATTGGGGATGCATATATGATGCGGCCCTAGATGTATCAATTCATGGTACCGAAATCCTTCTCTTATGTATTGTCAGAAGGATAGTAAAGAAGTTGTCCTTAAGGGCTGACGTAGAGAATTATTGAATTTCCCCATGTGTATCTGTAACATAAGCCAAGCAGCGAGACATTGTTTGTTTTTTCTCGTTTCACACCTATTTGGTCCCGTTAAAATTTTAATCTTTTCCTATGACGCGCTGTCAATCTCAGTCCTGGCACTCACTGACGAGGGTATGTGGTACTGTCTTTCCTTATTACCGACTCTTTCAATTCCTACGGAGCAGCCAAACGGCCTTCCCTTCTCTCTCTCTCTGTATCTCTCTCTCCTCTTCGGGCGTGTCGTGAAGTGGGCGAGAAGGTTATCTCCTTCCGCCTTAGAAGAAAACGTTTACCACTGTAAGAAGTCCATGTCCCGTACGACAATCCATAGAATCAAGACACGTGGCCGTCAGGGCCACGTGTTGAATTTGAAGACACGGACAGTGTTGAGAATTTGAACACGGGGTGTCCATGCGTGCTCCCAAGTGGACTTCTCTCCATCCTCAAAGAGACATATATATATATAAAGACGAGAGAGAGACGAAAAGAGCACCCATTACCTTGGTCTGAACCTTAAAGCCGTGGCAGGCCCAGGACGCGAAGAGACCGAGAAGAATCCATGGAAGCCGCGAAGGAATCGGAGCCGTCGAGAATTCTGGACGCCATACTCCCTCCGTGCCTTGAAGACAGCGGCCGCGCCGAGACTGCGCCACCCGAATCCTTCAAGGACGCCTTAGCCAGGGCTGCTGCCACCGTGAAGTCTCGAGCTGCCTCGATCCTCGCCACCGACCACGGGGAGGACTGCGTGAACGACCCCTGGCCCGTTGCCGAGGGCCCAACTGACGTCATATCCGGGGAGCCGCTAGGAGGCCGCGAGCCCGATCAGCCATGCACGACGGAGAAAGGCAGTGGCCAAGCAAGGGCAGAGGTCAGCGGGGATGTGGCGGTCCCGGACGTGAGTGGTGAGAGAGACGAGGTGGTGGTTGGCAAAGGATCGGAGGAGGACGATAGAGGAACTTGCGGGGATGGCCTCCAGGGACTGGAGATCGGAGATAGAGGCGAGAAAGGGGGCGGCGGCAGAGATGGCGGCGAGGAAGGCAGCGATGAGGAGCCGATACTAGTCGTAGGCGTTGTGTGACGAAACTCTACCCGCGCGAAGTATTTTTGATACACGATCGGATATATATGAACAGCCTTTGGATCTTCAATACATATGAATGTTTGAGAATTTCTCTTTTATTTTTTTAGAAATGTTTTGGAATTTCAATAGGGTAAATTTTTCATATTTTGTGCATATAAATAGAGGAGATCTCAAATTTCGGCAATACCCGATATCTATGGTCTTCCGAATCTCATGAAGATCATACTATTTCATGCTGAAAACAATCTTGAAAGCTCTCCTCTTTTCTAACACGAACACAATCACTAATGCAGTCAGTTCCTCTCGCCTGACTTCTTTGTCAATTCAATATCTGCCTTCCGGGTTAGGCTTTCGCCCATTGCGGAAAATTCTTCACTGCCTGAATCAGCCCATTGCGGAAAATTCTTCACTGCCTAAATCGGTGGCGTTTTGTTATTAATAAACTAGGAAAAGGGAAAAGATCTTCCGGTGAGTTGGAAGGATTTTTCAACAGTTCCGATCCTTCAATGAGTCATAAGACCGGAGTCAGCAGCGGCTTTCCGGTGAAGTGTGCCTCCAAGTTTGCCACGACAAGATCCGCCATCGCCTCGCAGGTCTCCACGGTATCGCTTCCCACGTGAGGCAGGAGAACCACATTGTCCATCCGAAGCAGTTCCTCCGCCACCTCGGGTTCGTTTTCGAACACGTCGAGCCCCGCCCCGCCCAGCCGGCCTTCCATCAGGGCCGAGACGAGCGCGGGCTCGTCCACGTGTGCGCCCCGCCCGACGTTTATCAGGACGCCCTCGGGGCCCAACGCATCCATGACTTCCCGGCCGATGATGTGGCGGGTGTCTTCCGTGAGCGCGCACGCCACCACGAGGATTCGACAGCGGCGGGCCAATTCCACGGGGCTCGAATAGTACTTGTAATGGACGTGCGGCTTCTCCGACCGGGAGTAATAACTGATCGGACAGTTGAATGCTTCGGCTCTTTTAGCGATGGCGGAACCGATCCTTCCCAACCCAACTATGCCAATGGACTGGCCGCTGAACTGAAAACGAAGGCAGAGAGAAAGCAAAGGCAAAACGTCAAACATTTGGCGCATGCAAACTGAAATGAATCTACAGGAACAACTCGGATCAAATCTGAACAGCCCGTCTCCGACATGCAAAAGATCAGATCATCACCAATTCCGGCACGAAACGTTTTGAGTTTCAAGCAAAATTGGAACGAGGCAATCCGCAATTCGAGCAACAAACCTTGGTGGTGAACCCAAAGTCTCCACCTTTCCACTTCCCACCCCTCACAAACGCATCGCACCCGCAAACCTTCCTCATCACACCCAGCATCAGAGCGACGGCAATGTCAGCTACGTCGTCGGTCAGGACTTCGGGAGTGTTCGTGACCCTGATCCCTTTCTCCGCGCACCTGCCCAAATCGATCTTATCCAGCCCCACGCTGTAACTCGTCACGATCTCCAGCCTCGGCAGCGCGTCGATCAGCGCCGAATCGGCGCCCAGCTTGGTGTTCCCGACGACCGCTCGGATCGAGCCCGAGTGGCTCTCGAAGAACTGGCGCTGCGAAGGGAAATCCCAGAACCGGTAAAGTTTGAACCTTTTCTCGAGTTCTTGCTCGAGGTACGCGAACATGGGGCATGTCATCAAGACGCCAATCGCGTCCATTTGCAAGAAATCTTCACGTAAGAGTTCTCGAAAGTTTCAACAACCCTCTTCTCAGTTCTCACTCCTCTACTTTCACCATTTTTATCCTTCCTCGAGTCCTTTTTAATACCATTTTTTTTTTCACCCTTTGCTGAGAATATTTTTTTTTTCCATTTCAGGCTGATAGCATTTGTCAACATACCCAACATTTTTCCTCGATGATAAACTTTCATAAATTACGGTACGGTTAAATAAATTCGTAGCCGGACCCGGACCCAACATTTCTTTTCCATTATCATCCTTTCCTCAGAAGAAAATTGAAATGCTAAACAAATTGCGAGTTGCATTTCATCAAGCACGCGTTTATTATTGATCTTGTGATCTTCGTGGCGGAGATTCACGTAATTAATGGTTGAGATGATATCGGTAGAGGTGCTTATAAATGGATGCAATAACAGATCGAGGAAGAGAAAGAGATTGATTTTTGGTGGTAGAGATTTGTTTTCTCAAAAGCATAGCTGTAAAAGATAGAACAGGAACACAACATCTTACAGTAAACATGCACCCCACGTTCGCAACAGCAAAGAGCCTCCAGAATTAGAATTCGCCTAAAATTCCCACCAGAAGGTTAAAAAAAAAAAAAACATCATTGACCTTCGCGATTTTGTCCTAACTCACTGGATTCCATTAACATTCTTTTCTCTCTTTGTGTCACACTTTGGAGTTGGATTCTTCCCCTTTTTTTCCTCCCTCGCTCTCGGTGCCCCAGCAGCCAACGCAAGCCAGACAATATAATCATGCCTCTCCCTCTTCCTTGATTGAAGCTTTAGCAACATTACGTCGGGGCGATCCTATTCGGTACCCGGGTACGTATGCTCTTGCGCCTCTGTCGTTGACGGCTCATCGGGATCGGTATAATCTGTTCTGACCGGCGATGGTGCGGGCCCTGGAAAAAGAGCAAGAGGACTACAGGTCTAGGCTCTCCCGTTTCCAGGACATGCACGACAACCCGGGGCGTCATGCCAAGAGCTTGAGTGCCGACAACAGCTCATGCATTGGAGAGCTCTCGGGCGACGACACGGCAACGTCGAGGAGCTATGGAGCGAGGTCTCACAATGAGAACCCGGTGGAGCAGCAACAGATTGGTTGTCGCTCCATAAATCTACTGCCAAGGTCCCTAAATCGCGCCAAACCCGTGGACGAACCTAAAGATAAGCACCAAACTTCAGGCAAGTCAGTGTTGAATGTTCTGCAATAGGACCGGAAACCAATCTGGTATCGCGATTGAATATCATAATTCCTTTTCTCGTTTTTGTTTCAGACATGGATTTGATGAAGGAAAGGTTTGCGAAGTTGCTCTGGGTGAGGATATGTCTGGTGGAGGAAAAGGCGTTTCCTCGGCCTGGCCTTGTCGAATGCCATCACAAATCTGGCCGGTACATTCATCTTTCCTATTGATTCAGGTGTCCAACAAGTAGTCAAGAGTTAACTTGGAGAACTAGCGAAACATGTTGAACTCGAACAGCCGGACCTATCGAAAATTGGTCTAATACTATGATTCTCTAGTTTTTCAACCTAAATCGCATGCGCCGTGTGCCTTTTTTTCCGCAAAACAGCTTATGTGAAGATTGCGTGTTCGCCTAATCTGATCATTATAAGCACAACGCAGCTTCTGCATTTGGCGAGCAGAAAACGGCTAGAGCCCATGGCCCCAGAAACGAGAGCAAGGTGGAAAAAGAAATCGACTGGCTCTTATCCGTGACAGATCACATTGTTGAAATGGTTCCTTCTCAACAGAAAAACAATGGAGTGAACATGGAGGTAAATATGAAAATCCTTTCCCCTAGGAAATTTCCTAATCTCTCCGTCGCCATTTCTTCGTGTAATTATCTCTCGGTCAATTTAACAGATTATGACGACGAGCAAACGCGCCGATCTCAACATGAACATCCTGCGTTGCGAAAGCTCGATGCGATGCTCATCGTGAGTCTCTGTAACCCTCCACCTTTCCTTTTTAATTATGCCTAAACAGGTGATTTTCAGCCATGACTTGCAACCAATTTCTACTTCATCAGGATCTTTGGATAACTTCAAGGACCAAAATGAATTCTACTATGTAAAGAAGGATGAGAAGGACTCGGAGAAAGGAGATCGAAGAAGTGGGTGGTTGCCCACGTAAAAAGTGCCGCCGAACGGGTCTCTCGGAAATGTCAAGGAAATGGATCCGTTTCAGAAAGATTCTGTTAACCAGGTCCTGAAAGCGGCTATGGCGATAAATGCGCAAGTCTTTATCAGAAATGGAGATACCTGAAAATTACATTGAATCTCTACCTAAGGTAATGGAAAGGATGAGTCCCACGAAAGCATAGCTTGAAAGTAGTCTCTCTCTCTTTTAAACAGCTTTCAATTCTTGACCTGGAATTTTCCTCTGTTCATCAGAATGGAAGAGCGAGCCTTGGAGACTCCCTCTACAAACACATAACGGACGAATACTTCGATCCTGATCAGTTTCCTCTGCGCGGTGGACATGTCGTCTGAACACAAAATCCTAGACCTCAAGAACAAGATTGAGGCCATCAATCATAATTATGGAGAGGAAGATGAACAACAAGGACAGTAAATCATCTTGGGGATCGGCTGTGAGCATGGAGAAGAGGGAGCTTTTCGAAGAGAGAGCGGAGACAATCTTGCTCCTCCTTAAGCCAACGGTTTCCAGGAATTTCTCAATCATCACTGGACATTAGCAAAATCCAATACAACCGGGTTAGTGATCTGCCACATTAACCGTAAATTTCACCTGGCTTCTTGAAACAGGTTCCATGAGCTTACCATCAGGAATCTTTTAAGTATCAACAGAAATCAAACTTATTATGTCCTCCGCTTGCCATCGGCATTGTTTGCTTATGCGTAAGCTTGCTGTTTTCTGTATGTCTCGTGTATAGTTGTGAGAGCCAAATAAGGCACTAGAATTATTGGCTGCCTTGAAACTAATCCGTAACCCCATTGCTCTGTAGGATGTAGGCCAGGCTATCCTGGAGAGCTATTCAAGGATACTAGAGAGCCTGGCCTTCACGGTGTTGTCAGAATCGAAGATGTCCTCCATGCCGATTATGTCGCGCAGAACCATGCGCAAGCATCGCATCAGAGAAAACCCTCTAAGAGATTGTCCATCACTGACAGGGACACAGAAGTTCAATGCTCGAGAGGAGATAGAGAAGCTTAATTCGAAAGAAGCACCCAGTTCGATGACGCTATTGGACTTCATGGGGTGGAACGAACAAGAGGCCGAGGAAAAGAAAGACACAGCTGCTGATAATTTTCTTAAAGACAGTGACGGAAGCACATGGATAAGCTCTCAACCTTAGGACCGCCAACAAGAAGGTTTCATATCTCGAGAACTTGGGCGTGTAAGAAGCCCCACGTCGCGTCATTAGTGGTAGTTTCCATAGAGGAGGAAAGGTTAGGAAGGATGGTAAGCAAAAGAGAAGATTTATGGGAGGTAGCTTCAAGGAACAGACATCACAATCGAAGATACAAGGACGACCTGCACAAGCAGCCTCGTGAATTGTATTTGGCTAATGCTACTCTTTTCCCTCTGTAATCAAGGATGAGGAGGATGAAGAAAGCTAATAATCTGAGTGGCTTGTACATGCTAACTTACAGCGCAAGCAAAGCTTTAGTGCCGCCAATCTGTCTTTCCTTCTAATTTGTTCATTGCCTTCATAAATGTTTGCATAGGTCAAAATTATGTCTGTGATTGCAATGAACAAGAGTCTACAAGTAGAAAGCTGAACTGCCAAGTTAGGACCTGAAAGAACATGCCTAGCATGCTCAAAGCCAAACAAACTAAAGTGGGAGAGAAACCTCGGATTGATTCCAATGTCGTTACTCCTTTCTCAATGTACTTAAATTTCAAAGCCAGAGAATGACATATTTACTAAAGTTCGTTCCGGAGATGATTTCTGAGCTGAATTAGATCTTGCCACGAGGACCCAACTTTGGAGGAAGTTGAGGACCCTTCTTGATCGGCAGGATGTGGCCAGAAGCTGTGGCGCTGAAATACGCAAGAGTCGAACCCCCTCCCAATAACAAGAACTTGAGCAATAGCCCTCTCTTGGTGAATGGACCGACGAATGTCTCGAAGAATTTGCTCTGCATTATCACGTTACCACAGATAATACACAAACTGTCAACTCAAACCAATGCTCCAAAATATTTGCTTGCATATCTTGATCAGGTTCCCTAATATGTGTGGTAAGTTTGAGACAACTTTCCTCCACTCTTTAGATCGGCTAGTTCCGGTACTGTGATTCTTATAATAAACTTGCTTTCTTCCGAAAGCATATCAACTATTCATCGACACTTCTAAATAGTATGAGCATATCAAAAGCAGAGAACATTCTTTCTTTTTCCATTTTAGAACTCATCCTTCAACAAATGCAAGAATTGGCCAAGAAACGGAGAAATGATGCAGACCTGAAGGGGGTTGTATGGTGAAGGGGCATCTGATCCGTACAAGTCCCACTGCCCGGTGGTGTTACCCAAATCTTCCAGATCAAAGTAGACACTCTTGTCCCGTATTTGCCACCACGGCACCACTCCTACTCAAACAAAGCCCCTCAGTTATCGGCAATTACGGAGGATAATTATTCAAAAAGTCCTAAACTTATTGTACGGCAGTCAATTTAGTCCTAAATATTTCAGTTGTGTTAATTTAGTTTTAAACCTTTGACAATTTGCCTATTTAGTTATAAACATGCCAATTTAGACCCTAAACTCCTTGAACTTTTTACTTGAACTAAATAGACAAATCGTCAAAAGGTTCAGAAATAGATTAACATAATTAAAATAGTTGCAACTAAATTGCCTCTATATAATAGGTTTATGGCTTTTTTGGATAATTTGCGAAATCACACAACTCATTCGTAAACCGAAGTATGGAATATAGGATGAGTCAAGTGCTTATGAATAACTTAGCATTAGATGCTCTCATTACAACCGTTAATGATCCTAATCTAAGCCATGCTCTAGTTGACTTGTCACACACCTTAAGGTTTTGGGTTTCAAGCTCTGGTTGGTAGGCTTGAGGTGGAGCTTTTTCCCGGCGAGCGAGCTTCCGGCAAGGCCCTTGATGGCAGCCGGTGGTGCGACGGCAACGGCTGCTAGAGATGCCATTGTCAAATTGGTCCTTGGCTCCTAGCTAGTATAACTAAAACTTTCACGTTCCGGTTGCCTCCAGAGAGCTCAAAGCACTCTTTCACAAGGCTTTTCGACAGGGACACGTGGCGAAATGGGTTTCCTTGAGCAGAAATTTGGAGTCCCACTTATGACGTGACACGCGTGTCTAAGCAGGATAGGCCTATCCTTTCATGAAACCTAGTCAGAACCAGTAAGGCAACGAAATCTTTATCAGCGGCAAGTCGATGGCAACGCACTCATACTTGAAGTTGAGCCACTAGAGCGAGACTTATAGCATGTTCCCACCATTTCAACAGTCAAATCTAAAGAGAAAACTTGCCCTAGATTTCAATATCCGAGAGCCAGATTTTACCAGTAAACTTACTAGAGCATCCCTTCGTACTATACAGGATAGTATCACAAAAAATACCAAATTAATACACTTATGATAAATTTACTCCAAACTAATCTTTTACCATACAAAATCACAACTGGTATACCAATGAGAAATCTACCCATCATTAGTTTTTTTTATATATTTTACCATCAAATTGCTACGTTAGATGATATTCGATGAATATATTAGTTTAGTGTTTTTACACTCCGTTAGTCACATATGTACTTGTTTGAGGGTGGTGTTAACCTAATTCAGCAGAAATTAACGGGAGTAGATTTGTTACAGGTGTATTATTCGTTTGAAGATTTTGATGGTAAAAAAAAAAATATTTTGTCACATGCATTTGGCCAAAAAGAATTTATTGCATGTGTATCAATTTGAGATTTTTGATGGTTAAAAAATTAGTTTGCATAGATTTGTCATAAGTGTACCAATTTCAAATTTTTCGCGGTATTAACTTTATTATATGATATGAAATTTCCAGCTTAAGTTACGATACCAAGCAGAGCCTATGAACTTGAAAGAGTGTAAAATGATCTAAAAGTGCCTCGGGTCAAACAAATTCACCTTATGCATGAGGGGTCATGTAAAATTGTCTTACGGCAAGTGCGATCAGCAAGTTTGAGCTAGCTATAGTTGTATAGCTGGTGTAATTCAAACAAGAAAATTGCTTGAGAGTATAACGTCAGATGCAAATTTGGTAATTTACAAGAATGGTATCTCGAGATGAACATAATCCGGCATCATTCGGAGAAATTAATTTTGCAATTTGTGATTAGTCAAAAAGGAATTAAGTAATGGCTAGGCCAAAAAAAAAATTTCTAAGATAGAAGTGCATGTCTATTACACAACCTCTTTCCTTTTTTCGGGCCGGGGGCAACTCAGCTTGCGACCACGGAACATGCTCACACGTTTCTGGGGTGCTGACAAAAGTCTCTCTCTCTCGATCTCTCTCGAGTAGCATCAGAAGAAAGCCGGAAGCTTTGTGCCTAATTCTTGATCACTTGCCACTCCAAATTGCGAAACTACACGAGAGAGAAGGTTCTTCCGGTTCTTTCTCGTGTTTTGAGTTGATTCTCGGTCGGAGTTGCAAATGGCTTCCATTCTGGCGAACTTGCCCGCAGCACCACTGGTCCACCATAAGCCGCAGCCCCTCTTGACGGCCGTCGGCACCTTCTCAGTTTCCACACCTAAAGGTGCGAGATGTCTTTCCAGCCTGGTATTTGTTCTAGGCCTATCGAGAATTCTCCTTGCGAGTAGTGCTATTATCGTGGATTGATGATTGTAGAGTTCCGAACTTTGCGTCGTTTTATCACTATTTGAGTGTCGGAACTCGGGAGGAAAGAAGGGTTAACCGCAATAACTTGAATTCTTTCTTAAGAAAGGTTTGCGGATGTGAATGCAGTCCATATCGGTAGCAAAACTATAGCTCATATTATAGCAAGCCGTTCTTGCCTATTTTTGCAAGAGCCCACCCATTTTGGCTGCCAAGTATATGAACTAAGACTACAAGCTACTAGTGGAATAGAAGGTTCATGATGGAGTTGCAAGTGTGCTGCATTTCCCAGTTAAAAAAACTGGGCATTTTTTTTTGGGGTTGGTAGAGGTTTATGTTGTGTACAGATGAATCTGCTCCCTCACATTTATAAACCTCATATTTGGTAGTTAGATACAATCAGTGATGCTGGTACTTAATGTATGATTTTTTTTCTTTTTGAGTTTTTTGGTAGAAAGAGGAAATCGTCTTGCTGTTGTAGCGAAGGCTATGGGCGAAAGCTCCGATTCTTCCACCTCCCTAAGCATTGTCAAGTCTGTGCAAAATGTTGTGAGTTACTCCTCCCCCTTCTGTTTTGTGCAGTGGAAATTGTTTAAGCCAAATTACAGGAACACAGTAAAAGATGCAATTTCGTGTGGTTTTCTACTGGTTTCAGAGTTATGTCCTTAGTTAGGAATGTAAGTGCGATCTTTATCGAGGAAATAAAGGGTTTCCTTGCAAAATAAATTGCATCTGCAAGGTGTTATTTGCCAGTCTTTGAAACTTTTGTCAACTTATTATTTCTATCAGCATTTCTGTTTGGTGTCTTAGTCGATACTTGGTTCCATCAGCATTTCTTCGGTAGATTCTTTTAGTCGGCACCTGGAATTTCTAACATTCTACTTCTGCATTTCCAAGGCCACTGGACAAAATCTGATCATCTTTTCCTTTCTGATTTGATATTAATTTGTCTGGACAGTGGGATAAATCTGAGGGTCGTGTGGCAGTTATTGGCTTGGGGTTTGCAGGCGTAGTGGCTATCTGGGCGTCTGCAAATCTTGTAACGGTATTCTACGCTGCTTTGGTTATTTGATCCAACATTGGAGACTTGGCATGACAGTTGAGATGTTTAACAAGACTTTGGCACATATACAATTGATGTCATTTTCTCTGTTCGAAAAAATAAATAAAAGTAAACAACCAAGGTTTTTGTCCTGGCTTTGGTGTAACTTCGACACTGTCACTCATTAACATCATGACTACTTATTACTGTTTGCTCGTGGAAGGAAATGCATTGAGTTTGAAAATACACAAGAGACGACATCCTCTTTGTTCATCCGAAGGTGCACAATCTCAGTTTCAAATATGCTGTGGGTACCATTAGAGAAACTAATCTAACTGGAATTTCTAATTATGTTCTCATGTTTATGCACAATAGATTCTTTTAAAAGAGTTGTATTACCTGATGCTATTTACTCGGATTCATACATACACAATACTCTTCATTGGCTTATCAGATACTCAAAACTGTTTATTCTTGACTTGATATACATGCACTTTGCAGGCCATTGATAAGTTGCCCCTTATACCAAGTGCAATGGAATTCATTGGGATACTGTTTTCTTCGGTGAGTTTTAGAATATATATTGTCATTGGATGTTGCAATTTGATGATGAAGAGATGGTTTTGAATGTTTCAACCATTACTTCATTCCAAATATGTCGTGAACTTCAAATTTTTCCTTTGCTTTTCCTCGCTGCCTTGGCTACTGTGGGGATTAACCCATCTAGTCAATGATTTATCATAATGGTTAAGTTCTATCTTCCGTCTATGTTCTAACTAAAACTTATTCTCTGTTTGTTTCAGTGGTTTACATATCGCTATCTCTTATTCAAACCTGATCGGTAAGCCCATTTCCTGCTACCGCTATCTGTTTGCTCAATACGAAGATTCTCTTTCCCATTTGTCATAAGTCAATAAATCTGAAGGAGAACTTATCACGAAATGGGTAGCTTCTTACTTCTCAACTTGATTGCTATATTTTTATCAGGGAAGAATTTTTCCAAAGCACCAAGAAGTCCATCTCAGATATCTTGGGACAGTAAACTGTACCATCATGTGCTGGACAATGATCCAAGGGTCTCAGAAATAGAAACTTCCTTTCACTGTAATCCCTATTTCACTGGTCGCGCGGGCCTCAATAGGTGTCATTTGGCTGTACAAGTTGATGGTGATGAAGTATCGATGTCAAGTGGAGCATGAAAACTAGATAGTGTCCTGAACGCATTTTATTCCTTCGGAAGCCTGCATCGGTATTCTGCTCATGGTTTTCTCGATAATCTCTCTCTTTCTCTGATCATTAAGTTTTCCATTTAGTTTGAATTGGTTGTGCTTGTCTGTGCATGAGACCTGGGCACAAATGTCGTAATCATTTCGTCAGTGTTCTTGTGAGTTTGCCGCAAAAAATGCTGAAATCAGAGTTTCATCGGTTGCCCCGTGAAGAGAGGGGGATGTTAGAAATGTGGTGGTGCACGTAGTTCTGCATATTTTTCATTCTGTATACCGGAACTGAATCAACATTGGACCTCAATCTGGTATCATGTTATGGATGGAGAAGATACCCGGCTTCTAACACTAATGAATGCCGCAACCCAACCATATCACTCATCACCTCTCCAGTGTTCGATGTAAAATTTGCGTGGATCGGAGATCCCGGCGACGAGTTTCAAACTCACTCTCTCTATCTATGTATCCTCAAAGTGAGACATGGATCCGACAAGCGATTTGGATGTCGCATATGATTTTTTTGGTTTGCCATTTCTCATTTGGTGAAAAATCAATTCGTTTTATAATGGTTTAGGAGTGGAAAGGTCGATTTCAATACCTATAGTACAAAATATCCGAGCGAATGTTTGGAATACGCGAGTCATATTCAACTATTGAATAAGTCATTCCGCTTATAAGGTCATTTGGGTGGCGTTAGTTTGTACCCGACGGACGTGATTGCCTCGCGAATTGTAGTTGAGAACTTGAGATTTTCCCGCCAAGAAACGAACTGGCCGTTCTTGAAATTTTAGTCAAGTTCTTGCCGATGATCTCCAGAGGCAACGGCTGCATCAGTTCATCACTCTGTCTGAAATCATCAAAAACCCGATTGGTGTTTATCCAAAGTTCGAAGCTTTTTAATCTCCCATTTCCTTTTCGACACAGCAAATGGGAAGGAACAGCATGGCGAGCTTGAAGAAAACCCCATCTTCAGTAGCTTCTCTGGTCCGATTCACCTTCTTCAGCTCGCTCTCTGCTCTCGAAATTCAATCATCCAATGGCGCAAATCCCTCCTCAACATCTCCTCACAAGTTAAGCCCGAAAGCCCGTAAGCGCAAAATGGTTTCATCAATGGCTCAACTTACTTATGTTACACTAATCTCTTAAAGTCTTGCATCGCCAAAAGGCGTTGGGTCCCGGCAAACAACTTCATGCCCGCTTGTACTTGCTCGGACTGGGGTTCGATCCCAGCATAGCGACCAGATTGGTCCATCTTTACTGTGATTGCAACTCCTTGCGTCATGCCCACCTCCTGTTTGATAGAATACCCAAGAGAAACAATTTTCTTTGGAATATCTTGATTCGGGGATACGCATGGAATGGGCCCTACAAGGCTGCAATAGCGCTTTACTACCAAATGCTTGAGCATGCACTCGTGCCAGATAATTATACATTTCCCTTTGTGCTCAAAGCATGCTCAGCACTTTCTGTAATTGAACTGGGGAGAGAAATTCATGAGCATGTTAAGAATACTGCGTGGGAAAAGGATGCTTTTGTGGGTGCAGCACTGATTGACATGTATGCGAAGTGTGGTTGTGTGGGGGATGCTCGTGCAGTTTTTGACGTGATTCACGAAAGAGATGTGATATTGTGGAATTCAATGCTTGCCGCCTACTCCCAAAATGGTTGCTCATATGAGTCACTTGCTTTGTGCCGTGAAATGGCGTTGACAGGAATAAGGGCAAGTGAAGGCACACTTGTCACTACAATATCAGCTTCAGCTGACATTGCTGTTCTTCCCCAAGGAAGGGAGCTGCACGGTTTAAGTTGGAGATGTGGGTTTGACTCTAATGACAGGGTGAAAACTGCTTTTGTACATATGTATGCTAAGTGTGGTTCAGTCAAGGTAGCCAGGACTTTGTTTGGGCTTCTTAAGGGTAGAGACGTTGTCTCGTGGAACGCCATGGATAGTGGTACGCAATGCACGGTTATGCTGCAGAAGCATTGAATTTATTGAAAGAAATGCGAGAAGTCTTTCGGTTACATTCTTTTGTTGGTGTACTGTCTGCTTGCAGTCCTGTGTGGCCTGTCTGCAATGACCCATGGTGGCCTGCTCAATGAAGGTTGGAAGTTCTTTGAGTGATGGAGAGGGATTATAATATAGAACCGACAAGTCCAGCATTACACTTGCATGGTTGATCTCCTTGGTCACTGTGGTCAATTGGAGAAGCAGGGAACCTCATAAAGCAAATGAAAGTTTGTTCCTGATTCTGGTGTGTGGGGTGCTTTACTGAATTCATGTAAAATCCATGGTGAAATGGAGTTAGCTGAATTAGCTCTAGAGAAGGCTGATTGAACTGGAACCTGATGATGCTGGCAACTATGTGATTTGTCAAATATATATGCTCAGGCAGGGAAATGGGGAAAAGTAGCGAATCTCAGAAACTCAATGACAAACAGGGAATCAAGAAAAGTGTCGCATATAGCTGGATTGAAGTGAAAAACCAAGTCCACTCATTTCTTACAGGAGACACTTCCCATCCCATGTATGATGAAATTTATGCTGACTGAAGATGGTAGAAGGATTGATTAAAGAAGCTGGCTATGTCCCAGATACTGTATCTGTTTTCCATTTTAGAGGATGATGAGAAAACTCACATGATATGTAGTCACAGTGAGAGGCTAGCAATTGCATTTGGACTCATTACTACTCCACCTGGATCTAGGCTTCTAATCACCAAGAATCTCCGAGTGTGCGAGATTGCCATGTCGCCATTAATTTTATCTCAAAAGTCACAGACAGGGAGATCACCATTAGAGATGTGAATCGCTACGCATCATTTCAAGAATGGAAGTTGTTCTTGTGGTGCTACTGGTAAACACACGGCCAGAGGTCTGTTGACAATTTCACAGCATGACATTTACTGCACTAGAAGAGTATCACTCAAATCGGGAATTGAGCATTGGATCATTGTGAAGCCTGTGATGGACCAAATTTGCAGGATAATGGAATATCTTGCTGATAGAGTTCAAATTTTGACTGGAAAATGAGATGTTTATCAAGAGCAATTCCGAATATTCATTGAAGTGTTGGAGCCGGTTTCAGTGGGTGCATGATTACATCCCACAAATCCAGTATCTCTAATTTGGGGAACAAATGTTAGGTTTTCTAGTAAATTTGGGGTATGGCAGTCAGCAAGAATTCACCTGTGGCCCAGTGATGGTAATTCTTTGGTCATGTGGAGGAACTATCTTCAGGAAAGTGATCTATATATTTATTCAAGGAAATTGCTTGAGTGACTAGTCAACTGCAAATCAAAGCGTCACAAGTTGTCTCTCTATCAGGTCCAAGAAGAGTAACACATATCCCATACCTGTTAGATCTTTCATATGGATTGGCCGGGTGAGAGCATCTATGGGGCAACGGTTGTTGAATCTCAGGAGGCCTGAGAACTGATTGTGTTGTATAGGCGTATGAAGAATGGCACATGAATTTTTCCCAACTTGTTTTTCTTAATTGGCTCGGCTCTCAACCTGACAGCTCGCAAAATTTGTCTGGGTATCTGCTATTTTGGCTGGGCTTGTCTGGTCAGGCAGGTCGTGTAACTTCTGATCAGGTTATGGTGAGCACTTGCATGGCGACTGCATATTAATACAGTCTAACTTCTCAGAAAAACTAAAAGGGACCAAAGTGAAGATGTCGTACCTGTACCCTGTGTTGTGACTCTGTTTATTACTAACTTTTGTAAAGGATGTTAACGCCATGTTGCTTGACTAATTGGAGGTATTTCTTATCATCTCTGAATGAAGGCCCTATTTCTTTAATCAAGCGTACAATCCACACGCAAGGCTTTTCTATGATGACTGGCTAGGTGTAGGTAGTGGCCTTGCCCTTCATTGGTTCAGACATGGTCAATAATGCAACAGAGCCGCACGAGAGTTGTTGCAAACACAGTTCTTGGGAAGTATCGGTGAAGAAGTATGTAACAACTCGTGTTTGGATAAAACTGGAAGTCTCAAACTGGAAAGTAATTAAGACATTTTTTAAGATGGCATCGAAAACATGAAGTAATGAGTTAGTCAATGATGGCTGCTAGGAAATGTTTGTGTTCCACTGGTTTGTGGTTCCATTAAGAGGAGGTTGACTTTAAAAAGAGTTGGGCGTTTCCATAAACAGGTACACAGACCTTTTGAGCTATTTTAGCTCAAAGAAGAAGAACAAACGTTGCCTGGTGGAATGGACAAGGACAAAACAACTGAGAATGGAGGCGGTCCTAAAGCTGGCGAGCTTGTTTGCACAAATTCGCCAAACCTTCAAGCAGATGACAACGGAAATCCATGGAGCACAGGCTTATTTGACTGCCACGAGCACAAGACGAATGGTATCAACTTTAACCGATTCCAATTAGTGAAGTCCGTACATACTTCATAAACACTTAGCATTAACATTTGTCTTCAATAGCTTGGTTTATCTGCTAAAAAGTTTTTGAAGAAGACAACTTCTCTGGTAAATTTTCAAGCACTTCAAAATCTTCACATCCCGGTCATAGTTGATACAGTTCTTGAAGGAGGAAGATGTAATTGGCATTCTAAACTTGTGCTGGAGCTTGTGCTTCGGTTATCAAATGGGGAGGCTAGGGGAATCCGAGTAAGTTGTATCTGTACAGCAGCTGGCTCAGCCTCCACAGTTGTACATCAAGATACAGTAGCACTCCATATGGCCTTTCTCAGTTCAAATGTTAGACGGTATTACTATTGACACTGGACTACGGGGCTGGTGTCCATTTACAGCTTTATTCTTCGTGTTAGAGAAACCATCTTCTCGAATGGCATGATTATGATTACATAGCTCTCGCTGAATAAATCAGAAAATCAGCATAGATAATAAAAGCTGGAAAATTTTCTCCTATCATTATCTGTAATCTCCGTCAGTATCTTAAAGGAGTAATTGTATTTGATGAAGTCAAAGCATAGGCCCCTTAACCAAACTAGTAGAGGATAGAAGACATTTATAGCAAGTTTTGAGGGGAAAAAGAAAGTCTGACCGGTCAATTCAATACAAGGCTTTACAGAAGTAGCAGCTGAGAATTGTATTGCCATTAAAAACATGAAGAACAGCTTATCCACATTCTTTTTGCACGAGACTCTTACTGACTTGCATTTGGAGCGACAGTTAATGGTTATTAGAAACAAAAACTTGGCTCCGACCTAACCTGATTTCTAATCAACTCGTCGCAGCTCTTATGACATTCTGTTTCCCTTATGTGACCTTTGGGCAGATCTCAGAATTACTAGATGCTGGAGAAATGAGTAAGCTCTCCCTTTATCTTTTCATAGCAATTCCTTGTTAATCTTTTCTAATCCTCAAAACACCAGTATATGCGACACCGTCTGGTCATACTATATCCTCTTCTTTGTTGAAGATGTGAAATTTCTTATGTCTCCCTCCATTCTCTTCTCCTGTTTCTCTCCTATGTAAAATGTTGTTGGTCAAAACATGCACAATATAAGCCTTATTCACCAACTAGTTTCTGGTAATTGCAGCTTGTCCTCTGGGAAGTTACATTTATCCTACTCATGATGTCAGCTCTGTGCACTCAGTGGCTTATGGGCTCAAAGTATAGAAGCAAACTGAGGAGGAGATACAATTTAGTTGAAGCTCCATACAGTGATGTGATTTCTCATATCTTCTGTCCATATTGTGCCCTGTGCCAGGAATTCAGAGAACTGAAGATAGAGGACTTGATCCTTCTCTTGGTACTGTCAAACTGCATTTTGTTTCTTTGCTACATGTTCTCCTCCCATTTAAATGCATCTTGGCACCATGAATTTGGATAGTTATGTTTCACTACTTTATAAAAAGAAAAAAAGCCAATGGTTTGAATCTTAGTACAGAATAAAGCTATATTTGGGGGATTATTATAGTATTAAAGTTGTATTTTGTTTAATTTTTTGTGATTGCACCTCATTAAACTAGAAAAAAAAATTGAGGATAAACTTGCTAGATTTTTTTTGGCAGATAATTTTATTCTAGGACAAACTATAGACTTGCTTATATGGCTTCTTACTCGCATATCAAGTCGACTAACGCTTAGTAGAAAGAAAATCATCTTTAGGCTTTAAGAGTTAATCTTAGGATGAAAGGGACATGCTTGAAATTAGAGTTTTGGATTAGTCACCTGATTTAGATCTTTCCATTCATAGCTTGGGATAAGAGCAGCCGTAATTTTGGATGCTTTCGAGCTGAACTTGTTGGCCATCATCACTGGCAGAGTAACTATTCCAAAGTGGAAATTGCAAATCACAACTAGAAACAGGGTTCCTTTAAGTTAGTCATGCTTAGTCAATCTGGTCCACACTGCAAAGCTGAGTGATGGATATTGTAAGTGGAGTAATTGACACTAACAAGCTAGGATCAAGTTACGTAGGTTCATTGCTATTCAAGTCATGTCAAGGCTAGAACATGATCTCGGGTGTGAACTTCGTAAATTGTATTTGCAGGATGGAATGGTATACTTGCCGAGCAAAGGGGACTCAGTACACTGTTCAGCAAATAAAGATTCCTCCTCAATATCAAGCCATGAAGAAGTGAAGAATCTAAAGCCACAACAGAGCTAGTTGCCAATGTTTTCCTTGTCTATATGATTTGTTGTGTGGTCATGTTTGGAATTTGAAGATTGAGCATGCTGAACGTTACATCCAACTCTTCCCTGTCCTTGGAAAGTAATGGGTATAGATCAGGAGGCATTCCCTTCCAGTATAAGCATTGTCGAGTTACTTGGATTATCCTTTTGATTCATTGGCCGAGAATACCAGAGAGTAACTATAAACCCAGTCAGATATGGGGCATATGGATCTAGCGACTGGCCAACGCAAGCCAGGTTCCTCAAGCCATCTGATAGCTTAGGCATCGCCATTAGATCTGAAAACTTAAACCCACAGAGCGCCACTTGGTTGCGAATGGGCGGCCTTTCTCCTTTTGAGAACCGATTTTAGCTTCGTTTTTCGTACTTTCAACTCATCAGAACATGCATATCAGGTGAATGAGCCTCCTCCTGCGAGTGACATCGACATTGAAGCTTTGCAAATTTTACGAAGTTTCAGATGACAAGGATCTCAGACAATCCTTTAGAACGGTTGAAATGCCTTGGGCGTACATACCCTCACGACCTCCCAACTGTTCGATCATTCCGAATACCTGTTTTGCACGGGCCGGATCTTCTCAATGCCCTGCTTAATTGCGAGGGCGCTTGAGAGGCCACTGTTGATTCTGACATGACCATAGAATCCACGAGAAGCAGAAGCTCCCAGCATTTCACCCCTCAACCGAAACTTCCTAGAAACTCCCTCCAAAACCACTTTTCCGGCGCGACTTTTACCGCATCACAATCCTCAGCAACATGCTATGCCAAACTAACACACGGTCCTCGTCAGTTAACCAACTCACTGTAAAACAGTTGGATTTTTCGCGAAGATTCGATTTTCATCGGCACAATTTATTGCAATCAAGTCCCTAAAGATTTCGTAATTTCATAAATTTGATGTTGACGGTGCGGCCTTGATCTGATCGAGAGGTGAATTAATCTAGGCCACAACACCTGCCAAAGTTTTAGTGAAAAAGGGAAGAAAATCAAGCAATAGCCTGTATCTGTCTGGCTAGGCTTCCATCTATGAACGCTCCATCGTTACGCCGCAATTCCAAAAGAAAGCATTTTGTATGCCAGACTGCTAAAGGCTCGTTCCTTTTGAGAGTTTAGACGCACACTATGGTCTTCTTCCCTCGATAGCGAAGAAAGACGGAGCTTTTTTCAAACTATCATGGTGGTTGTCCTGCATGACCGTAAAAGAGTCGTGGCAAGATCACGCTTAACCAGAACAAAAGCCATCACAAGAACCCACCTGCCTATTGATTAGATATTTGGCCATACCTACCTAGATGAGCTCCCCATTAAAGACTCTCAACCACTACTTTCTGAAACCCATACCAGTCCGTCGATTATGCCACCAATATTCTTCTTCTTTGCCATCATCATTTAAAGCGTGGAGGCTATCTCATCCTTGGTTACGGCATTCTGGTCTCTCTCAGTCTTGCTTTGCCTCGAGTAAGTGACTTTTCGATTTGTCGTCTGCGTTTATTTCTTTGTTTATAGAATTTGATTGTCCACGACCGAAAAAGAAAAGGAAAGAGAAGTTTCGGTTTCTGGGACGTCTTGTGTTTGATGAAATGAGAAAACCAGTGTGACGTTTCGTAATGCCTCTTCAAGTGATGCTATTTTTCATTTTGTGGTGCACTAGGGGCTGATGTAATAGATTCAGTTGTGTGAAGATGCATGTAAATAAGAATGGCTGGTCACCTTTTGCTGAGATGGCGGCAAAGGATCCTTGGGAAAACGTCTGTTGTTTCTTCTGGTGTCTTAAGATCAGTGCTGACAAGTGAAATCGAGGGGAGTTGGGATGAAAAGCAGTTTTGTTTAACTTTTGTTGATATAATGTCGATTAGTCCATTTTTATTACATTGACCACATTGTTTAACCTTGATTTCATTGCCTGCTGTAGTTTTTCTATTTAGATTCCGCGATTCGTTATTGTACATTCAAATCCTTCCTATCAAATTTATTTATGACGTGAAGACCATAATCTACTCACGAGGAAATTGAATTATCTCTAAAGGTTAGGTAGTTGGGTAAAAGTTATTCAGTACGTTGGGAAATTTAATTTGTATTTGCTAGTTATTGGCCTCTATTGAGACTGGAAGATGACATGTATTCTTGTCGGCAGAAGGGTTCATATTTCCCGGCATCAGTAATTTTAGACCTATGCACGTGTTCTTAATTATTGTAGTGCCAGAGTGGCCAATGTAATCTTATGTCATTTCCAGGAATCATATTACATGTCCATGGCAGATAAATTGATTTATTTGTTTTTCTTTGCTTGCCGTACTCCATCCTTCCTGGTCTTAATGAACAGTTTTGCTTGCGTTTGTTGTCCAGCATCACATTCCTCTTCATTTATGGAGGTAGTCAAAGCAGCTGTCAAGCAGGGATCTACAGCTCATGATAGTGTTGCCATTAGAGCCGACCAGAAGAGCTACAGTTACTTACAACTCATTTCATCTGCATTCAATATCTCTAAACTGTTGTCAAGTGAGGATTTGAAAACTGTGAGTACTTGTTCTCATTGCTAATGTGTTTGGGTTACCTAATTCCCGATCCCGCACTACATTATCAGTTTCTGAAGCACCAGGATTTGCGTGCTAGGTCAATCCCTTTCGTCTATTATTCATTGGGATTTAGAATAATATTCCTCCAGGAACCTTGAAAGTTTGTTTTTACCATCGGTAATTGTCAATGAAGCAGCAGGAAAAATGAATATTTAGTGATTCTGTCGCTATCCTGGCTTCTTTGATGTGACAATATGCTGTAGATTTTTCTCATGAATTTTTACTTTGGTCATCAGATTGATGGTCTAAGGAGAAATGGTTGTCTTAATGGGGCTCGAATTGGAGTTGTAGCGAGACCTTCAGCAGAATTTGTCGCTGGACTGCTAGGAACTTGGCTTAGTGGAGGTGTGGCAGTTCCGCTGGCACTCAGCTACCCTGAAGCTGAGCTCTTGCATGTGCTAAACGATTCGGTATGAGTCCAATCCCTCTATACCATAAGTGGACGTCTGAAGGGGCAATGGGAGTTGCTTGTGCTTTAGGTGCAACAGCTTTTTCTCTATGAAATATCAGTTCATGCTCCTCAGCATAAGACTTTTCCAAATAAAGACCCTAATTATCAATTCAAAGGAGCATAAAGAAGATTTTAAAAAGCAGTAATTGTTTCCTTAGATTAATCTCAAAACATCTTTAAATTGATTTACTTATTATCTGCCATTCTAGTAAAATGTGTACACGAGCATGTTGTTTTTTGTGTTAACTTTGCAGAAGTATCTGATGGCTCTGTAATTTATAGGATGTTTCTATGATATTGAGTACTGAGGATCACCACAATTTGATGCAAAATGTCGCTGCGAAAACTGCTGCCAAGTGTTCTCTCATTCCTCTTGTAGGCAGTTCATCTAAGACAAGCACACATGAGACTTTCCAGGAAAATTTTCAGTCTCATGAGAGACAAGGTGCTTTAGCTGTTAGCATTAATTGCTTTTCCTTGCATGTTCAGTGATATGGGTGGTTAGTCCTTCTATGTACTCTGTTGTTCCCGATGGTTCAGGTGAGGATCCAGCTTTAATCGTATATACAAGTGGTACAACGGGAAAACCTAAGGGAGTTGTACACACACACAAAAGCATCTCAGCTCAGGTTATTATCTCTCTGTCATAAATAATTTGCCATATAAAGTTCCCTCTAGAACAGTCTTTCAGCTCTTATAGAATATTGAAGTAGATTTGGATTTCGCATTTTTATTAATGTCACGTGCGCTCTGTTGGGTTGCATGAATAATATTTCATCAAGAACAACGATGTCCATCCAGATTTTTGAAGAAGCTTATGCATCTTTTTTCTTTTTTAAATTATTACTCACAAAAGCATACTCGGCTCTTCTTGTATTTTCTTGACCATAAATAGGAAAATGACAATGATTCTAAATCATAGCAAGAACTTAATGATTTACAGTTAGTGAACAAAGCTGTGTTATACTAATATAATTCTTTGTTATTGTCATCAAGATAGAAATACATAAATAAAATCCTTCCAGACTTCGTTTGAGCCATCTATGATCCTATTTCAGGTCAAAACTTTGGTGGAAGCCTGGGAATATACGTCCACAGATCAGTTTCTGCATTGTCTACCTCTACATCATATCCAAGAAATGCCTTCTAAAGTTGCCTTTTAGAGAAACCAGTACTCATGTATTTATTACCTCCTCTATTTTGATCTAGCAAAGAGTGTTTTCTCTTAACTTCCAATACATGTTCATGGACTCTTCAACGCTTTACTCGCGCCTCTCTATGCTGGCTCCTTGGTAATATATTCTTATCTTAAATACCTTTTTTACTTTTGCAGTCCTTGGGGGAACTTTTTGTTTATGAAAGTACTTCTTTTGATTTGCTTTGCCAACTCAAATTATTTGAATCTGGCTGCACTTTGAAGGTGGAATTTATGCCAAAATTCAGTGTGCGGGGAATTTGGCAGAGATGGCGTGAATCATATCCAGATGGAAGTAAAGCTGCTGATGCTATAACAGTGTTTACTGGGGTAAGCCTGCCTCATGTTTACGGTTCAATATGCTGTGGATTCCTATTTTTACATATTCAAAGCAAGTGGGACTCAATTTATGTTTGTGGATATTATTTTTCCTATTCATGCTCTATCTCTCTCTCACATCTTCCCCTACAAGTCAGAATTGAAAGTAATGTGGATTTCTATTTTTACATATTCAAAGCAATTGGGACTCAATTTATGTTTGTGGATATTATTTTTCCTATTCATGCTCGTTTACTGCCTGTTGCGGTATACTGGATGCAGATTCCACTAATTCAAGTAAATGGCTGCATCTGTCATAATCTTTTCTTTTTCCTGATTATTTATTTCACCAAGAATAGTTTTTCATTAGCACTAATACACGTTTAACACCATTAAGTTTCTTCGCCATTGTAGCATTACTCAAGATGCTTAGAGAAATGGTTGAACTGGCCAACAATACTGCTTGTACCTCGTCTTATAAATGGGAAATTATGATAATCATATGCTTTTAGTTTTTAAATTCTTGCCGTTATATTGCTACTGCAATTCTTTTAATTCATAGGTCCCAACTATGTACACCCGATTGATACAAGGTTATGAAGCTATGGACCCAGATCTACAAGCTCAGTCTGCTTCAGCAGCAAGCCATTTGCGTCTTATGGTAGGTGGTAAAGAAATGCATCCACAAATATGAGATTGCTTGGTTGTCTTCTTCGGATTCAATTGATTTGTTCTCAAGCTAATAGAGAGATGACTAGTATGGGTAATGGTGCATGTTATTAGACCTTTTCTTTTAGATGGGTAATGGTGCATGTTACTAGACCTTTTCTTTTAGATGTATATGCTATTTTTTCCTCATAAGTACTTAAACTTTGCTGATTCTGCTTTTGCCTTCATAACGTTAGATGTGTGGTTCTTCTGCATTACCATATCCTGTCATGCAACAATGGGAAACTATAACAGGACATCGCCTTTTGGAGCGCTATGGCATGACTGAGGTAAGCGAGATTCTATGTCTACTTTCCACATGCTCTCTTTTTTGTTCTTGCGAAGTCGAAGTAACCAATCAAAATGTATTGTCTCATAAACATACATGTGGTTTGGTATTTGCAGTTTGTCATGGCATTATCTAATCCTTTGAACGGCATTCGAAAGGGAGGCACTGTTGGCAAACCTTTTCGTGGAGTAGAGGTTGGTCAGTGACGTGGCTCGTTTAATGTGGTAGTGGAGATCGTATGGTGATTTTAGTTGAATCTATTAATTTGGAACGTGTAAGCTAAAGATGCTACAAAATGTTAAAATGTTGAAGGCTTTTCACCATAGCCAACAGAATCTTTTTCGATTGGGAGACAGTGCTGAAACAGTGCTAACAGCACGTCCTACAGTTCAAGAGAGCCATTTAATCTCATGCTAACTGGTAATTATGAAAGTGTGACAAATCTATGCTTTGATATTGATCACGAGGGGAATTTCACAATTACAATAGGTCAAGATGATTGCAGAAGATGAAAGTGGAAATGAAAAACCTGGTGTAGGTGAGCTGTGTATCAGATGCCCTTCGCTGTTCAAGGAATACTGGAAGCTCCCTCAGGTATATCCATGAAATTCTGAATTTTCATATCTGGAAAGCTAGATTACCTGAATAGGCTTTTTTTTTTTTTTACAAACTCCATCAGTAGAACCCTGCTATCAAGTGAATATGTCGTAGTTAAGAAAAATATTGACTAATATTAGCTTTGGAGACACTCAGTACCGTTTCCCGAAAATGAGGATTTTCCCGAATGGATCCTTTTAAAGTGTCCTTTTTCTGATACATATGTTTGATCCTTGTTAGGTAACTGAGGAATCATTCATCGATGGTGGATTCTTCAAAACTGGAGATGCTGTCAGATTGGATGAAGATGGGTACTATGTTATTTTGGGACGTAAGTACATTTAAATGTGGAAGTTGTTTCCCTTGTGTTTACTACAACAGTGTTATCTGGGAAATCGTTCATTATGCGCTGGAGTTTTCAGTTATTGAAGTCCTTTAACAATAGTCTGTTGATGTGTTGTTTCATCGTTGAAGAAGTCATTTCACATTCAATTGATGGTGCCAACTCACATCGGTTTCTCACTCAAGAAAAGTTTATGCTAACTGTGTTTAAATTATTTCATAATTGCGAACTTTGTCAGGAACCAGCGCAGATATTATGAAGGTTGGAGGATACAAATTATCAGCCTTAGAAATTGAAGCAGTTCTTTTGGAGGCAAGCTAGTATTCCTTCTGGTAGTGTTCTTTCACATGAGTAACTTTTGGACTCTAATTCTAATATACAGGTGGTGCACCTTTCTGTTTGTGCAGCATCCTGTTGTAGCAGAGTGCTGTGTGTTGGGGTTACCAGACAAAGATTATGGAGAAGCCGTATGTGCAATAATTGTGCCAGAGGCAGAACTGAAGCAAAATGGGGGAGAAGAGTCGAAGCCTGCTTTAACACTGAAAGAACTAAGTACGTGGGCGAAGGATAGACTTGCACCATACAAGGTTTGTCCATTCAACATGCAGACATAATGAATTCAACTGGTACTTGATTCTTAAGATTGAAGAAGATTCTTCGTCTAGTTGTCAAAAATTCTCATGACTCAACTTTGCTTTGTATGCCAAGTCTATTCAAATCAAAAGGCCTCATTATCAATTGTTTTGCTGGTGCATCTGGGGAAAAAGTAATGTGTGCAATTTCAAGTCTCACCCCACGCAAACTTGTAGTTAAAAGAGCTATGACTACCTTTTTAATGGGTCGTCGTCTTATCAGAAGACGGTTCATAAGTCATAATTATATTTTCTTAAGTTTTTTACAGTTTGAGGTTCATGCCAGCTTGCTTTCCTTTTACAATCCATTGTCAAAGTTCCAAATGCTTGAACTTTATGAAGGTCTATGACGAAATCATTCCTTTGCAGCATCAACACTTGGTTCTAAAATACTGCACAAGTGCTGCAGTACAAGGATTAAATCAATGGGAAGGGACTGGGAATGATTGATTTATTGAGACTTGTCATTGAGTTTAAGCAACATTTTCTTTTGTCCTTGAATGACCCTCATGTGAACCTTATTGAAGTTGCAGGAAGAATATTTAATGTAACTTCGAGCTTAAAATTTTGATTGGACCGGAATCTTGATATTTAATTTAACCGGAATCTTGATCGTTTATTCCAGCTGCCAACCAGAATGTTCTTGTGGGACTCCCTTCCTCGCAATGCAATGGGAAAGGTGAACTTTCTCAAATGCTCTTTCGGCGCCAGCATGCATGGCTTTTGTGTTATTCTGTGCTCATCTTGAAGAAGGTGGTAAATGCTTTATCAATATTTCGTGCTTAACTGTAGGTGAATAAAAAGGAGTTGAAGAAGAAGCTGGCCTCTGAAGGACAATCAGTTCATGTTGCTTAACATGCCGCACATCTCCAGAAAGAGTCAACCGGGTGACATGGTGGTTTCATCTCTTCCTCTTCCCATTTGGTTTTGGTTGTCTTCTAGTTGAAGAATTATAATTCCATCAGTTCATTTGTGTGCCTTGTTAAAGGATTACATTTGATACTTGGTTTTGGATTTTCAGGGCATTAAGAATGCCGAATTATTTAACAAGATGGCTGAAGACACGGTATCGGAGCAGCTCCATACAGTGCTCTTAGGAGACAATTTTTATTTTGCTTTTGAAGTTCTTTTAGTTGTCATTGCCGGGTTTTGACGTGCTATTGCAAGTGTCTTGAGACCGCTCTGCACAATTCAGAAGAAGCTTTGTGATGCTATGATGGAATCACAGCTATAATAAAATGATTCTTTCTGTAAATTTGTGACACTTGAAGCAGCTTCTTTGGTTAGCAGTCGTGCACAAGCAGCAGTATACCTGTGACAGAAACATGTTGCTTGATATTATGATGACTATTGTTTTACTTTCACTTCTCTGCAGCATAAACAATTGTAAGTGAATTCTATTAATCTCCGTTAAAAACTGGTTCTTTGGTTTAACGTTCTAATTGCAATCATTGAGAATACCGAGCAAATTCATACAACGTAAAACTTGAATAATTGGCATGAGTTGTAAATTAATTAGTTGGATAAGTACAGTGCCTTTCGGTAAAACTGGAATGAGAGGAGGACAACTCCTTAAACCATGGATCAAACTGATCAAAATTCAGATGAAACTTCAATGAAGTGGCTAAGATTGCAATACATGGCGGCAAATGGTACAACATCAGCATTCAAATTTGATTTTCTCGGCGCGACTTAACAAATGCTACAACATGACCATCTAACTGATCTGCCTTTGGATGATCCCGTCCAATTCATCAGATTGATCATGCTCGAGAAGCGGACTGCAGCCACTCCTGTAATGTTGGCGTAGAAACTCCAATATTCTTCATGTCGAAGATATTCGCTGTCCCAGAAGAAGAAAGAGAAATTTTGAATCAATCGTGGGACTATAGAAACCAAGACAGAGCAAAGATCTACTTTGCACCTAAAACATTTTACAGCACCTTCATCAGTATCTGCCTACTGCTATCATTTCTTTCAGACGAAATATAGAGAACAGGAAATACTTTCTTTCCAACATCATACCATGATGGACCTCAGGAGTTGCAGCAGCGGTGGCGTCAACAAGTACAGTAACAGATCGGTAATCAATTTCTTTCAAACGTATAGAGAACAGGAAATACTTTCTTTCCAACATCATACCATGATGGACCTCAGGAGTTGCAGCAGCGGTGGCGTCAACAAGTACAGTAACAGATCGGTAATCGAGTTCCACTGCGTCAAAGACCGTTTGCCTAATGCAGTTTGGAGTTTGAACACCTGCAAATGTCGAGACCAAGACATTAATAATCTGCCACCACCAACAAATTACTTCAAAACAGTTCAGCCAAAAAAGTGGCCGGAACATTGACTTGACTCACCAGCTATGACTAAACTATTTATTCCAGCACCCTGAAGAACCGAATGAAGATGTGTCGCAAAGAATGCGCTGAACCGCGTCTTCACCAATTTATAATCTCCTTCTCTAATCGCCAAGCCATCGACCAATTCAGCGCCCACACTACCCTTGCTCGTCGGACCCACTTTTCCAGATGAGTAGTAATGTCGACGGAAGAGTTCAACATCTCTTCCTTGCGGATCATGCTCTCGAACCACCTAACAACAGTGTACCGATTACGATCACCATCAAACATGAGAAATCATACCAGCAGGACAACCAAAAATTCTGTCAGGTGCTTTAAAAGTGCTCTCTCTCACTCAAAACATATTAGAAAGGGTAAAAGAAAAGCACTTTGTCCACATTCACGGTCACTGAAGATTCACTACATTAAGAGGAAGCAATTTATAGCTTCTGATGGCCGAACAAAATGACGAAAATGGGATTATGGCTTTGTAGTCTCTGGTCAACCAATGTATCACTGCTTGCTTCATCAAAATGTTTCTCTTTCTCTGTTTATAGCAAGCTTATAATAACAGTCGCAACTTTCGTTCAAGTTCAGCATTTCAAGAATCACACGAAATAGCATCAAGATATCATCTTTCTGAAGAGAAATCTACTGTAATCCCAGGATTTCAGCAGATTTAAACTGGAAAAAAAGGGGAAAAGGGCGTACCCAAACTACAAGAATGCCCCGACGCCGAGCAAATTCAACAGCCTCTATTACATTGGGGACGACGGCTTTCCCACCTTTGACCCACATCACACTTCCCTCTTCTATAAAATCTTTCTGCCAAAGAAGAAAGAAAAAACAGAGACCTTCAGTGTCGGTGAACAAGCAACACGCACCCACTTACATGTTCAAACAGAATCATATCAAATCCCAGCAGTCGAGAGAGAGTGAGACCTGCATGTCGATGACTAGTAGAGCCGTGCGCCTCCATTGATCCTCCATGTGACAGAGACAAGCTGAATAATCAGAGCTCGGAAGCACTTTGCTGAATTTGTTTCGGAGGTGGGTTTGAATTGATCTTTGATGGAACTGATTTTCTAGACTCTCTCTTTTGAGTGGCACTGAATATTTTCACGGGCATAATAACACATATGACCTTTAAAATTTAATAAATTGTGCAATATCATCCCAAATTTTTAAATTATTTAATATAATTTTTAAATTACCGATAAATATTCAATACAATTGCTATATATGAAAACATACAAATCTGAAGGACCACATTGAAAATTAAGTCAAAGTTTGAGGATAATATTGCGCATTAAACGAAAATTTATTAGCTATATTAAAAGTTCAAAATAACTTTACACATTAATTAAAGCTTGCAAAAAAATAACTTTGCACCTTAATCGAAATTTAGAGATCATTCATATAATTTTTCATTATACAAAATGTTCTTTTTCTTTTTATTGAATAAGTACATCCATCAACAAAAAAACAGGGATCCAAGAATATTGAAAAGAAGTGGACTGAAAAGTGGGTGTAATCTTATTAATGAAACGCCACCAGTCTTAAGCTTTTTAATTGAAGCGGGTTTTACGCCTTTTTAGGAAAGCAACCACAGCGCCATAGACCTTGTTTCACCAATGAAAAACAGGTCATCCGATTCGGGTCAGGATCATGTCCGCTTGGATGTTTCCTTTATTCAATAGAGATGAAGAAGAACAAAATCCTTTGGAAGATCGATATAAGTCCATATGACACAGGTTATGACCTTTCTTTTATTTTTGTTTAACTCCATAACCTGTTACTTCCAATAGACACGACCAATTAAATTCCAGACATCTACTATGTTTTTCTTTTTTTTATCATGTGTGGCCAACTCTGGATTTCTAGAATTCATGGACAGGAACTAATGTAACAGATCTACCCATTCCCCACTCCAATCTGGATTAATCCCCAGTAAACCAATTAAAACCACCCAAAAAAAAAAAACCTCCACTTTTCCCTCTCTTTGCCCATCCAGAAGAGAAGGGAGTAAAAAATGGTTTCACTTATGCACTTTACGGTTCCCAAATGAAAGCATTCCTCGGCGCATCCGTTAAAGCTGCTGCAATGCTCCCTTGCTCCCGCCAGATCAATCATTTTCCAGAGCTTGTACTTCCAACAGATTCGCTGTAACGTCGCATCGCAACAACTGGTTCACCACATCGGGAACATCGGAACGAAGGAGCTGCTGCACATCGAGTTCTCAGACAGTAGTAACAGTACCTGCCATCAATTAAACCGAAAATAGGTAAAATTCAACACCCCTTGATACGTTGGAGGCCTGTATAAAACAGGCTGTGGACACATTCAAGTTGACCTCTCTAAACTATGTGGACGAGAGAGCTGAATGCAATGCAAAAGTGAGAAGAGGATGTGCATTTGGTTTTTTCTACCTGTGTTGACATGGGACAGCAAGGAAGGGAATGCTTGGGCTATTTTGGCAAATGGGGCATGCAGAGTCATCTCTTGCAGAGTCTGTATCCTTGTCCTTTGAAAATGGGCGGAGGAGATTTTTTACAGTCGAGGAATTCAAAAGAGGAAGAAGCAACAGCAACATTTCCTGCACATATGAGTTCATGTTTAGACCAACAGATACTTCCAAAATAGAGTTGCCACAGAGAGCAGCTAAGTCATATTAGTGCCTCTTCTCTCCTAAAATGCTAACTATTTCTCAGTATCTCACTTCACACGTATTACTGGAAATCACTTGTAAAGGCCGACTGCTTGTTTATGCACACCCACTTTACCAACAACAATATAACACATCATAGCATATGTACTCTTTTTATATGAGGGGCAGATATTGCAATTAAATAACTTGCTCGCTCTGTATGGAGTGCCTGTGGTTCCTCGAGAATGAGCAAACAGAAAAGAAAGAAAAGGATCATTAAAGAGCTTTCTCATTATATTATTAAAGCAATGACCAAGGTCCTGGTGTATCTCCTAAACTGTGTTGATGTATCCCTTTCCACCATTAATTAATAGAAATCAACTTTAGCCAATACAACAAGGAAATATTACCGAAAATTCATTCCAGACTAGTTGGCGATTCATGTACTCAAAGCTTACAGCTCGATTCATGTTTGGGCTACCATAGACAAGCCTTGCTTTCAAAGCTCTCTCAATAATAGTCCTATACCTGTAATTAAGAACACACGAAGATTATTCCAACAGGTAATATTCTGATTTCTTATCTTATCCATCCTTATATGACCACACATCCACCTTAACATCCTTATTTCCGCTACCTCAATTTTATGCTCATATTGCTTCTATACTGGCCAACATTCAGCTTCATATAGCATTACAGGTCTTATTACTGTTCTATAAAATTTCCCTTTAACCTAAGAGGGATTCTACGATCACACAAAAACCCTGATGTATTGCGCCATTTCATCCACCTTGCTTTGATTCTATGGCTAACATCCTCATCAATCTCTCCCCTCTTTTGCAAGATTGATCCCAAATATTTGAAAGCATCTTTCTTAGGTACCTTCTGTTCATGCTTACTAATGTCATAATAGTTTCAAATCTTCAACATCACATATATACTCCATATTTATCCAAGTTTTATATGACCTCAAGTTTGCAGCCAAAATGCCACTTCCCACATTTGGAAACGAGTTGCCTACAAAAGAGATGTCAATGCCTATGGAAAGCTAGAACATCGTGGGATTTTAGGACTTTCTCATCCCAATGCACAGCAAGGCCAATATTTCATGAAATTAGAACAGGGAGAGTTGGTGGATTTCTTCAGCAAGACTTCACAGTGTATCTCTAAACCACTGTGGCTAATCATCCCAACAGGTAACTACCATCAACTTATTCATCCCATTGCCCATGGCTAGTTGTTGCAGGATGTGTACCAGTGATGACAACCATTCGACTCTATTTCTAGAACTTAGCAGCAAAGAGAGTTTGTTGCACAAGGACTTACCTTCCACTGTAAAGAAATATAAGTAGGTTGCCAAATGAGGCAGCTTTATAAAGTCCCTCCACTCGTTGTACCAAAACCCATGCCCACCGCAACAATGACCTCTATAGATATCAAAGAGATGTTAAACTCAATTCAATGAATTTAGACACGAGGAATAAAATAAGATGTCTTAACATATTCAATACCTGCTCAGAATCACCCCATCTACGAAAAGCAGAGAATGACTGTATGCGGGCCCAGATATATTGACCACCAACACTGGCAATGCAATACCAAATCTTCTGAGCAATAGTAAGGCCAGGTCCTTCCAAGCCTGTTCTCACTGTGAGAAAGTTTCCCGAAGCTCAATAGTGTGTCCAAACATAGAGGTTACACTGATCTACATGTGTCATTCTAACCTATTGATAGACAAACTAGAGGCAAGAATTACAAGCCTAAACTTAATTGGATCAAGAAAAACAAGAAAGTTAGCAAGATAAGTATTTACTGGAAGTTATGTATCTTATAACTAAAATCAGACAGTAGAAAGGAAAATAAATGCTAACTTCTGTTGCTTACAGGTACGATCCCAAGTGAGAGCCAAGAGGCCGTCAAGTGGGAGAAAATGGTAGAGCATATGATGACTAGATGATACATAAAAGCTTGTTCTCTCATTGAGTATAAGTATGCGGCAGCATAACAATGTCTTTTGAACACTATCATTATCGCTTCTTAAGTAGATTCACAATGAATGGCAAGACATCATATTGATCAACATGGATCATAGGGAAAAAACATAGCAACTTACACTTTCCTCGTGCTTCGGATGCACGTTCATCTCGATATCTCAAATTCATCAAGGCAATTCCAGGAGTGGGCTTATCTACCAAATAGAGAATCTCCATATAAGGAATTCAAGGAAAGCATCCAGTTCCGGTTCATATTGAAATAACATTCCTGGCTAAACCGACAAAGGGGACAATTAGTTCTAGATGCATGTTACACAACCTCAAGCTGGAGAGAGAGAGAGAGGGGGGGGGGGGGGGGGGGGGGGTGGTGCCGGACTACAAAAAATGCAGCAGGTACCTTCATCAAGGAGAAGACTTTCACCAACTGTTCTTTCAACATTGCTGACATCTCAACATCGAGTCTTGCGGCGTCAAATTGATTCACTCGTGATATGGAAATTGGAATCAATGTCTGCAGCATTATTTATATGCAAACTATATAAGATCATGACGAGCTTGTCAGAAGGTCAGGCATCTTATGCTTCTCTGGCATACGACAAATAGAAAGCACACTGAATAATCCTAAAAAAAAAAAACTAGTACCAACATATATAAGAGAAGCGAAAAGGAATGCCATCAAAATGTTGCCGTTGAACGAGTGACAACCTATTACCATTTCAATCATAAGCCTGTTGCCGCAAGAATTCAAACACGAGACCAAGCGAAAAAAAATGAACTTTGCCTACGCTGAGCTCGGACGTGAGCTCACCCAGCATCAATACGACTCCAATTCTCTAGATTCTAACTTTTACCCTTTTAGGCTTTCAGCATAAAGGAGAGAAAAGTCATAAGAACAATCAATTCATTCAAATCGGACCCTAGAACAAAGCTTCAGAGTATGAAATTTCCCGCGCGAATCCGCCGTTTTTCGCGACGAAATCGAGATGTAAAAACGGAGGAAAAGGCTGTAAACAACGGAAAGAAACCTCGTGGTCTAGGTGGGCGGATTGCCACTGAGGTTGCAATCTCCGGTAGGTGCTGACCCAAGCATCTTCCGGTGGCGGCGGCGGCAAACTGCCGGTGCTGCTGCTGCTGCTGCTCATCTGAAGCTCTCTGCTGCTGCCGCTGCCTGCTGCTGCTACTGCCAGGAGCAGTAGCAGTCGAAGGGTTCGTCTTCGTTGTGATTGCTCAGGCGTATGCGACGACGACGAAGAAGAAGGTGAAGATGAAGATGAAGACGACGAGAGGGAGCGGTGGAATCAGCTCCGTTCCCGAGGAGGTGGAGAAAATTTTGGGGGAAAATGAAAGATGAAGGTTGCTTTGGCCTTTGGGCGGTTCCCTGAAAGATGCCACTCGAGCCAAAAGGCCAAAAAAATACAAAAAAGCTTTCTCTAATTTTCTTTTTTTTTTAATACACCCCAAAAGCAATTTTCGTACATTGAGAAATTAAGATTTAATGTTCACTAATCTTTGGGGAAAAAAGTGGATCCAATTTATGATATGCTGTTCACAATTTGGACATTAACATTCTAGGATAAAAATTATTACGTAATGCATAATTTTTTAGAGATCATTCGATTACAAAATTATGGTATTTGTGTTTAATTCACACGCTTCCTTTTTAAATTGTTTCCTTTTTCTTTTCTTTTTGTTACGAGCGATGCGCCCGAGCTTGACTTATTTGATTTGAATATAAGGCTTTTGTCACTTCGACTTCAAGGGAGTTGGTTATTTCACTCTCATAAAATTGATAGGAGTGAGTTTTCTCTGTTCCTTGTTTTTTTTTTTTTTGACAAATTTGACTTTAGAAGCAAAAGCCCTTAATTGGCTCAGCAATAAAAGGATCGCAAGTTCAACCTGCGTCGAGAAAGAATCTCTAAAAGACTCGAGTTGAGTTGTCTAAACCATGTCGCATCTAGTGTGGAGAGATTTCGTATCCATCAACATCTTGATTGGTTGCATAGCCACTTTCGCTAATTTCGGGACTTCAAATCATAGGCGTCGCCGAAAATAATTACGACTCAAATTGAATATTTAGTGTAGCGAGCGAGGGATCTTTAATAGTAGTGCTTCCCCTCTGCTTCCTTTACCTCGATAAAAACAATACAGAGAGGGCCACAAAACAGTAAGGCGGGAGATCTACGTGCCTCCACGATTCAGATTTCAACACTAAAAGATTCTCATGACCAATAAGGGGTTCAAGGTTCCGGTCATTTTGGCTATAGCGTAAAGCTAAACTCTCAACACCTCCGGATCTTGGTTAGCTCTGTCATGAGCATACCCGAACTCCTCGTCAATCTCATCGGCCAATCCCACCTCCCCCATCCTCCTATGCCCCCGGCTCAGAACCTTGACCACATGATCCGCTACCTTGGCCCCCGGCCCCACCCGCTCCTCCTCATCAGCCCGTATATCCTCACCGTCGATTCCCTCCTCCCCGCGCCGATCACGGCCTTCAGCAGCCTCGGCACCGCCTTGTCCCCCCACTCGATGGGACCCTCCCGCTCCAGCTCCTCCACCAGCGCGTCCATCTCCTCCCCCATCCCCTGCCTCGCCAGCGCCGACGCCACGTCGGCGTAGAGGGAGAGCTCGACGGGCCGGTACTCGGATCGGACGACGGCGAGGACCTGGAGGGCGAGCGCGCACCTGTCCTGCCGGAGGAGCTCGCGGAGGGCGGCGATGAGGTCGGACTTGAGGAGGCGCGTGAGGGAGGAGCGGAGGTGGGAGGGGAGGGCCGTCGCTGGGTTGGCCCGGTGCGCGCGCTTGAGGGACTGGACGGCCTGGATCGCCTCGGTGCTGAGGCTGCGGCCCTTCACGAGGGGCCCACGGTTGTCTCTGGGGCCGCACCGGATGGGAAGATGGCCGGCAGCGGCGGTAGTGGGTTTGCGCGGTGGCCGGTTGAGGGAGGTTGGGGGGACGGAGTGGAGAGAGAAGGTTGCGGTCATGGTGGTGGGGATGTGCGGTGGTGATGGAAGGGACCGTGGGTTTTTTGCGTATGGGGGGTGCTTGTATAGCAATATGTGAAGTGACTCTTTTGCCACTGGGAAGTTAGACCGTTGTGTCCATGTTTCGTATGGGCAAAGGAGCGGAGAAGGTAAGGATAGAATTGGGAAAGGAATAGATTGGGAAATGTTAAAAAAACAAAATGAAAATTGAGGGGGTTAAAAAAACGTCGACAGCAGGATTCGAACCTGCGCAGGCAAAGCCCAACAGATTTCGAGTCTGTCTCCTTAACCACTCGGACATATCGACATCTCCGTTGGAGAAGCCAATCGAATTATATTATATACATTTTGTATGGTCTCTGGTGCTATATGCAGATTTTTTTTTTTTTTTTGCACAATTGACACACAAGAAGAAATTATCACAATAAATTGATCTGATGGTACGATATTTATTAAGTATATGGAGAACGAGGTGGTATTTAAGATCAAATTGACGTAGAAATTGACTGTCCACCTTCCACCACTGCATTAGATTCCAGTATTCGGTGACGCATTTATCCATGGGCAGAAGGCACATTGACACATTGCACCCGACCAAATTTACTACTATGCACAAACCCTAGACATGAACACTAGGAGAGGGTAAATACTTGGTACCGAATGCTGCCCCACCAAAAGCAGAGGCAGTGCCATTCTTTCGTTCTGCAATGGAAGATGGCGAGAGAGATCACCAAATGGCCTCGCCAGATGATTCGCCCGACTCCTCCCCTCCGAACCCATCTTTCCGGATCACTCCCCGCAATAATTTCCTAAGAACCATCTCTACCAAAGAGCCCTCCTTCGCACAGATCTTCCCACCCACAATCTCTCCACCTAGGTTGAGCAACCCGACTCGCCCCACGTCCCCTCTCTCCTCCCCGTTCCACCGCTTCACCGCCTCCAAGACTGCCTCCGCCGCCCCTGTCAGCTCCGAGGCTTCCTACAGGTGCATCTCCTCCCTCCTCAAGAAAGACGGCCAAATTCTCTCGATCGCCGTGTCGAGCAACCTGATGTACACGGGATCCGAGGGGAACGTGATCAGGGTTTGGAAGCTGCCGGAGCTCATAGAGTGCGACCGGCTCAAGACCAAGGCCTCCATGGCGGTCGCGCTGGCGGTGTCGAACGACAGGGTCTACGCGGCGTTTGCCGACTTGAAGATCCGAGTGTGGCGGAGGGTTTGGGATGGGAGTTTGAAGCACGTCCGGCTGGGGACGATACCGAAGACCGGGGGCTACGTCCGAAGCTACCTCGCCGGGAAAGATAAGATGGTAAATGAATAACATATCTCAAACTCTCCTGATATTCTCATTCACATGGACGTTGAGTATTGAGTAGATTTGCCTTGGGTAGGTACGGGTGGGGTTAGACGCATTTTATGAGTTCTGCCAGCAATTACCGTAGTGGTCTAGGTGAAGAGTCAATGATGAGAATAGTAGCCACGCGAGCATAAAGTACTCATTAATTAGAAGATCGTACGAGTAAAAATAATTAACATAAGGTTAGCGGTTTCCTATCTTATATACGTGTGTATAGTGCATGTCTTAAATGATCTACTTTGATATTTTTCATGAAGAATTTTTACATAGTTTAGGAACAAATCAAAGTGTTTAGGAACAAATCAAAGTACTATTGAGTACTAGCTTTGACTAGCTCGTGCGATTTTTTATTTTTGTTAACGTCCGAACAACACAACGCGTAGGTGAAGCACTTGGGGCCCATAACCTCCCTTGCCATCAGCACCGCCGACGACATCCTTTACTCCGCCTCTGTTGATCGGACCGTCAAGGTGTGGCGCATCTCTGACCTCCGCTGCATCGAGACCTTCCACGCCCACCCGGACGCCATTAATGCCCTCCTCGTTGCGGAGGACGATGGTGTACTCTTCACTGCCTCCGACGACGCCACTGTCCGCGTCTGGAGGCGGGACCTCTGCGGGGGCTCCCGCCCCCACTCCCTCACTGTCACCCTACCTGCCAAGCACTCCCCCGTCAAGTGCCTCTCCCTCTCACCTGACAATGACGTCCTCTACGGCGGTTGCTCCGACGGCTACATCCACTTCTGGCTCAAGGGCTTGTTCTCCGGCCAGCTCCAATACGGCAGCTGCCTCCAAGGGCACACGCACGCGGTGCTCTGCATGGCGAGCCTGGGCAACGTCTTGGTTACCGCTTCGGCAGACTCGACTAGTAGGGTTTGGGCGCGAAGCCAAGACGGCCAACACTGTTGCCTGGCGGTCCTGGCCGGCCACAGGGGGCCGATCAGGTGCGTCACAGCATACCGTGGAGGATTGACACCATCATCCTCCGGCGGGGCCGACATGGACGGTCAATTAGGCATCGGCGATGATCATGATCGTGAGGATGGGTGCACAATGATTTGCACCGGGAGTCTTGATGGGGTGTTGAAGCTGTGGAAGGTGACTAGTAGTGTGAACAGCAGCGCAAGAGATTGTTCCGCTAAAGCCGGCACCGATTACTTTGAACTTTGAAGGTAGCAATTTTAACTTCCTAGCATTAGAAAGTCATTAATGTGGTAAGATTGTACAGTATAACGTAACTAATGCGCAAGTCATCGAGCAATATTTCCTTATCAAATTCTTACATAGAACGCGAGATCCTTATTAAGGCCCAACAACGTCATCAAAGAACAAATCGAACCGTAAAGAATCAAAGATTTCGAAGCGACATACGATTAACTAGACTTACGGGATGGTTTGGAATTGCTTGTGCATGGCCTTTGCCTCTCTTTAGGCTGCCGGAGATTGCATCTCCATGACCGTGCCGGCATTGCCCGAGTAACTCGTTCTCTCACGCTGAGACCCCGGCGCCCTCGTCAAGCACCGGTACACAGCGAACAGAATCAGCTTGAGACCCAAGATTATGCACAAGATGACCAGAACGGAGACCACGTAATCTTCGAACGAGCGGCGACGCGTGCACCCGAAGAAGACTCCCAGACACACCATAACTACGACGGAACGAGGTTTTCTTCCGTACGAGAAACTTGATCCTAAGATGGCTCGTGCAAGATATTACTCGCGGTTGTAAGGGGGAGGATGCTTGCGCGGGGGAGGCTGTACTCTTGCCTTGGATTCGCGACAACTGTTCGTGTTCGATCACTTCTTTGTCAAGTTTGGTATCGTTCAGCACATGCAGAGTGAGAAGGCTAAATTAGAAAGTTTGGCGAGAGGGAGAGGGAGAGATGATCATAGTTTCCTCCGAGAATTCTCTTTAGCCTTTCTTGAACCTTTTAGTTGCTTCAGGCCTTCATCCTCTCCAACTTTTTTATTTTTAGTCCCTAATTTGTTTCACAAAAAATAAATGATATGAAAATCATTTTCCTAAAAGTGAATGTTGGTGTGGTAGCTTATAAAAATGAATAAAGAAAAATATTTCCATAGTCAATGAAGATGTTTTTTTTTCCATGAATTTTTGTAAAAAAATTTCGAGCAGTATAAGTAATTATTTTTAATCATTTATTTTTCGAAAAAAAAAAACGGAGCCTTAATAGTTTCTCTAACCGTATCATTTACACACAAGGAAAAAGGATCATAAGTCTAATTGCGGTTCTATGTATTGGAGCATCTCTTTTGAGTTCTCCTCAGTACTCTATGCCATTTCTCTTTTTGCAATCCATCTCTATCTCTTTTTTTTTTTTTTTCCTTGTAGCACCATCTCTATCTTATTTGATTGTAGTGCTCTTTTCACAAGCTTCTTTTGATTCGTAATTTTGGATAGGTTGCCACTTATGCACTACAAGACCCATCGAAAATGCTAGCTTGATATAGCTAATCTTGTGATTTTGACATGGGATGCTAAGGTTGCGCTATTATGTACCACTACTTGCTACAAGATAATTATGAGAAAATATCTGCAACATATTACACGGATGTCAATTCAGTTTTAAACATTTCGAACTTGTCAATTTAGTCTTAAACTTTTTAACGTTTGGCCAATATAATCTTTCCGACTAATTTTGGTAAAAAAAATCACTGATTTGATGTAAAATCAAAGACATATTAATGTGGGGTTGATTAGAGTTATTTTCTTTAATAATAATAGATCTTTGAAGATTGTTATTGATTGGATAAGGTAGGTGAACAATTTTTTTTTTTCCCTTTGTCTTCGTCCAAAAGTGTTCTCCATTATAAGGTAGACATCTCAATGAATGAATGAGAATTCTTCTACTTGAATTGAATTGCTCAACATCCATTTCTTTGTGGTAATCCTTCAAACCTCGATGATGAGCTTGTGTCCTGAATCTCGATCTTTATCCTTGGCATGTGGCATGTCATTTATGCCTTGGTGGTAATCTTGTTTTATCCTTGCATTCGCATTCATCCTTCGATATCCAAGGCATATGTTCTGTTCCTATATTCTCCTTCATCCGTTGACAATTTTCTCCTTTATTCGATCATTACACTTGGTTTCCTTAAACACTTGTCCGTACACTTATTCCATAAAAATCCCTA
This sequence comes from Psidium friedrichsthalianum, assembly GCA_019149425.1. Classification (NCBI taxonomy): domain Eukaryota; kingdom Viridiplantae; phylum Streptophyta; class Magnoliopsida; order Myrtales; family Myrtaceae; genus Psidium; species Psidium friedrichsthalianum. The sequence continues at coordinate 43,357 of JAGVVM010001651.1, forward strand.
TTATCCGGAATTACTCGCCCACTCACACATCAATATATCTTTTTTCCCCTCTAAAATGTTAGAAAAATATGTTAAACTATTTCAAGTGAAGATATTAAATATCAACTTACGATCTATTTATTTTGCGAAAAATAAATAATTTTAAAAATATTTTTTCTAAAAATAATTACTTGTATTGCTTGAAATAATTAGTCAACAATAAATATTTTTATTGAAAATAATAATTTATGCTAAATACTTTCGTGACTAATGAAAATATTATTTATTTATTTATTTTGAAAGGAATATAAATAGTCATTTATGTCTTGTGTATAATTTATTTTGTCGTAAAATAAAGTGACGCAGTCCAAATAAAATTTCAAATGCGGGCAATTTCCAAATTTCAGTTCATCCAACGAGCGACCGACCCAGGCGGAACTCCGACCTCGGACTGCTCTCTTCTTCCTCTAAAACCCTTAAATACAGAGGAGGTTTTCGCTCAGATGCCATGCATGATCTCCAACCTCCGCCTCCTCTTCTCTTCCGCGGAGACCGCCGCGCCCTTTCTCTCTCCCCTCAAGCTCAAGCTCAGGCGGCCCTCCTCCTCCCCCTCTCTCCCCCTCGCTCCTCTCTCTAGCACCCTGTCCAGGCCCCTCCTCACCGTCTTCTCCGCCTTCGAGCGCCGCCACCGCCGCCTCCGGCATTCCCCGGACTTTGCTCGCGGAGGGAACAGGAGGACCTTTAGGGACGATCGAGGGAGGGATAAGGAGGCTTTGATGGAGGAATCCGGGTTCAATCGCAAGAGGGCCGAGGGTCGAGACCGGAGTGATGGTCCCAGGAAGGAGCTTCAGCTCAAGAAGAGGCCTAAGGCCAATCCTGTCAGTACTATCTCTTATGTACAGGTAAAGTTCTCTTCTTTTCTTGGCCTTTTCTACGAATTTCTTGTTTACTTCTGTGTGATTAGATGGATAAGGCATGGCTTTTTACATGTGCACTGATAAGAACTTGAAGTTCTCTCTGTCAGTGGTTCTTCTTTTTTTTCTTCTGGGTGAATAGATTTTGCGCAATTGGGTTACTTGGGTTTTTGCTGAAGCTTCTCAGCATTTAGTACCGTATTACTTGGTTGTATTTTTCTTTGGCTTTGGATTAACTGGATGTTTTGTATGAAATTAGCTCATCTATAGTCTAATTAGCTCCCACGGTGTCTGTCTTGAAGTGCTTTAACCAATGTCGTTTTAGTTTTTTTGACTTTGTTGCGGAGCTGAAGGGATAAGGTTATAATTGCTCGTGCATTATCTTCATGGGAATCATGGTTCGAAATTTCGAGGTGTTTATTGATTGGTTATGTTCCTTAATTTTGTCGCAGATATTAGGGACTGGAATGGATACTCAGGATACCTCGCCATCGGTCCTGCTTTTCTTTGATCACCAGAGATTTATTTTTAATGCTGGAGAGGTAGGGCCAGAAGCAACACAATTTAGAAGCTTCATGCATCGGTTTTTCTGGATTGTTTTTTCTTTAGTACGATCCATTACTGTAACTTGTGTATCTTTATTTAGCAGAGTGGTTTTTTCAACTGTATGTTGACCATTTACACATTCCCAGTTTAATTGTTCAATATCAACAGGCACCCTAAGATTATTATGGTACTTAGCATGTCAATGCGTTTGCAGGGGTTGCAAAGGTTTTGCACAGAGCATAAGATTAAGCTGTCAAAGGTATGTAAAAGTCTGACACAATTTCACCCTGTGCTCTTGGTGGGATTTGCAATGATGGAAAATCTGATTTTGTCTCTGATTTTCAGGTAGATCATATATTTCTCTCTCGTGTGTGCTCTGAGACTTCAGGCGGACTTCCAGGTTTGCATCTTTATTAATTACAGGAAGACATTACTTTCGTTCAATTATTCTTAAATATGAGAGATGTAATGAGTTCATTCCATAATTAATCAAATTACACCTGGCTTTCATCCAAAGAAATGCTGACTTTTGACCGTGCGACAGGGTTGCTATTAACACTGGCTGGGATAGGAGATGAAGGAATGTCGGTAAGTGTGAAATTGGCTTTACAGTATCAATGTTCCTACCAAATATCAGTTTTCAGTAAGAAGAGATCTTTGTTTCATGTTTTGAAGGTTAATATTTGGGGTCCATCAGATCTTAAATATTTAGTTGATGCTATGAAGTCTTTCATCCCAAATGCAGCAATGGTTCACACAAAAAGCTTTGGCCCTGCTCCAAGTTCTGATGCGGCTGCTATTCCTGATTTAAATCAATTTGCTGACCCTATCATTCTTGTTGATGATGATGTTGTCAAAATATCGGCTGTTCTCTTGTGGCGGAAGAGTCTGGTCAAAATAATGGTGTTCACTCTGCAATGAGTCCCGGTGACATGTCTGTTGTCTATGTTTGTGAGTTGCCTGAACTTAAGGGGCGGTTTCATCCAGAAAGAGCAAAGGAGAAGGGTCTGAGACCTGGGCCAGAATACCGGGAGCTGCAACTTGGAAAGTCTGTTTTCTCAAAACGGCTAAATGTCATGGTGAGGTTCAAAAGGAATGAAAGATAGCTATCGCGTATCCTTCGAGTGTAATTTAAGTTCACTACTATTTTGTGTAACAATTGTTTTTGCTAATACTGTAGGTGCATCCCAGTGATGTGATGGATCCTTCTATCCCCGGTCCCGTTGTGCTCCTTGTTGACTGCCCAACTCAATCTCATTTGCAGAGATTATCTTCCTTAGGTTCCCTCAATGATTACTATGCTGATTTCTTGGGCAAAGAGAGTAAAAAGACTGTGACATGTGTCATCCATTTGAGTCCAGCCTCGATCGTGAGTAGTCCAGATTATAAGAATTGGATGAAGAGGTTTGGTTCAGCGCAACATATTATTGCTGGACATGAGATGTGAGCATTTATCACCCATCCAATTTTTAGAGAAATAATGTTACTTTTATTTTCTGAGTCAATAAATCACTCTCTATTTGTCTTCCATTCTTTGCAGGCAGAATATAGAGATTCCAATCTTGTGTTCTAGTTCAAGGATTGCTGCACGACTTAATTATTTGTGTCCTCAGTTGTTTCCAGCTTCAGGTTTTTGGTCTATTGAGCAATCCTATCTGTCAGCACCTTACACTGTCCATTTAAGTGAGGTGTGCGATTACATCTGGGGCGAACTTTTTTATTTTGATTCTTGGCATTTGGACCTTGGTATTACATCTTATCTGCAGGACGCTAAGAAGACATTTCTGGTTTTTCTTCTGACAGGGTACTTCTCTCTCTTGTCATCAAAGCATTTCTGCTGAAAATCTCCTAAAGGTATAAAAGGCCATTGTCATAAGAGCTTCAATTCTTTGCACTTCATGCTTTATTGACGGCAGGGTTTTCTTTCCTTCATTTGAAATCGACTGTGTCTTCCCTCTTGTCTAGTATCTATTCATGGAACTAGTCATCTGATACTCGAGATGTAAATGGTAATGTGTTCATGTTCTTGGAGATTTTATCAGGATCATTCTGAGTTATCATGCAACCATGATGCGAACACTGATGGTCATAAGGGATATTATTACGAGTTTCGATGGACATGACCATCATCAAGGAAACGTTGGTATCAAGTTCTTTAGGTCAAGAATTTTTAGAACTCTAATAATCTGACACATAGACAGTGTCCCATGGTGTTGGCAGCACATGCATGGTTCAGTTTCATAGATTTTCTTAATGAGTATTTCGCCTGTTCTCAATATTGTCTATTTATAACTCTCTCCCCCTCCCTCCTTCCCTATCCCTTGAGCAGTTCACATTGCGTCCCAGAGATAAGATCGGATTAGACAGATCCTATATTCCAAATAAGATTTCTCACTCAAACATAATCGATGAGTTGCACGCTGAGATCCCAGAGATTGTGGAGGCTGCTCAGTACATCCACCATCTTTGGAATGGGAATGGTGGAATGGGGGAGGAGAGAAGGTTTATGCAAGAGGAGCCATGGTTAAGTGAGAATAACCTTCCCAATTGTTTGGAAAATATAAGGAGAGATGACTTGGAGATTGTTCTTTTGGGGACCGGTTCATCACAGCCATCTAAATATAGGAATGTCAGTTCAATTTATATCAATCTTTTCGCCAAAGGAGGTTTACTTCTGGATTGCGGGGAAGGAACCTTGGGGCAAATGAAACGAAGGTACATACTAGTTAATTTCATCTTATTGAGTTGCTGTGTTCATTTCAAAGGATTTGGATTTCCTGCTTATGGTGATGTTTTATATCCTTGAAAATAGGTTTGGAGTAGGGGGCGCTGACGATGCCGTGAAAGGTCTTAGATGTATTTGGATCTCTCACATTCATGCTGATCACCATTCGGGTTTGGCTAGAATACTTGCTCAACGACGTGATCTGTTGAAAGGAGTGCCTCATGAGCCATTACTTGTGATTGGGCCTAGGCAGCTCAAGAGATATCTCGATGCGTACCAAAGACTTGAGATCTGGACATGCAGTTCCTGGATTGTAGGAACACCACGGAAGCGTCTTTAAATGTTTTTGAGGAAGCTAGCGAGTCAAGCATGGATCTGTCTTCTCCAGAAAGCGCAAATTCACATGATGGCTTGAGAAAAGTTACAAATGGTTCAAGGACAAATGTTGCTGGTTCAACATTGTTTGCAAGGGGATCTCCTATGCAGAGTTGTTGGAAAAGACCTGGTAGTCCACCAGACATTAGTATTGCTTTTCCAGTTCTGCAGAATATGAAGAAGATGCTTAAAGAAGCGGGTTTGGAGGCCTTGGTTAGCTTTCCTGTTGTGCACTGTCCACAGGCATTTGGTGTTGCCATGAAGGCGTCGGAGAGACTAAATTCTGATGGGAAGTTGATAGAAGGGTGGAAGATTGTGTATTCGGTGCACACGAGACCCTGCCTGAATTAGCAGAGGCGTTTAGGGGAGCTACTGTCCTATACATGAGGTAAAATTGATATAGATCTTTGCAACTTTTCAGGGGTCTTATTCGAATTGCTCTTCGTAGTAGTTTTTTCAGTTTTACATGTACGCGTGAGCCTAGGCAACCTCAGGATTACCCTGTTTCTGGAAAATGGTTCCAGTAACAAATCTCACGAAAATGCGTGCTGGTGGATACATACAGCAGTCGTTAGCAGAAACAGACTCCCGCTCTCTCTTCTCCCTCTCTCATTTGAAAGATGATGAAACTTTTGGTGCTTCTTATTGCAGGCCACTTTTGAGGATAGTATGATGGATGAGGCCATTGCAAGAAACCACAGCACGACGGAGGAGGCCATCCAGGTGGGCGCTTCGGCGGGTGTCTACCGCATCATCCTTACCCACTTCAGCCAAAGATACCCGAAGATACCTGTGTTTGACGAAGCGCACATGCATAAGACCTGTGTCGCCTTCGACTTAATGAGCATAAACATCGCCGATTTGCCCGTGCTTCCGAGGGTCCTTCCGTACTTGAAAATGCTGTTTCGGAACGAGATGATTGTTGACGAGTCGGACGATACTAGAGATTCTGTTAGCTTAGCCTTATGACGGAAGGGACGGATAATTCAGACTCTGCCATTCTTTAAATAGTTATACCGGAGTGTCGGCCGAGCTTTTGCAAATTGTATCTGTACCGCGCAAGTTGATAATACCATAGCACAAAACGGCTCGAAAACTGTTCTTGCTCGTCATCTATTTTCAGATTCGCATGATGCTCTTGAGATGGCTTGCGATTTTGCTTTGGGATTAAGTGTTTTAACAAACAATTCAATTTAAAGTTTTTAAAATTTCGCATTAATTTGAGATGCAAACCGATCCGGGCATATCATCCAAGGCTTTTGGGTGGGACCGAGACCCGAACCCGGTATCTGGACAGGTCATACTCGGGTTGAACTAATTCGGAAAAAATAATAATAAGACGAGAGGATACCAGAATTTCCCTTGTTCGGATGTTCTTGTCTTAGTTCATCTGCAACTACAAAATCTTGCAACGGCGAATTAAGACCGAACTTTCAACGCAAACGAAATCCTCTCTCTCTTTTTCTCTCTCTGTGTCTGATCGCCCCCACCTGCATTCACTTCTTCCCTTCAACGAAAACCCTAGAATTCGTGTTCTCGGCTCAGCTTCTCAGCTTCGGTTCGAATCGGACCGATCCTCGCTCGCTTCGGGGGTAAGATCTTCCTCCGTCCTCGGATTTCACGTTCTTTTGCTGCGGCTCGCTCCCGCGGTCGGGCGATGGATTCGAGCAGAAGGGCGGTGGAATCGTACTGGAGATCGCGGATGGTCGATGCCGCCACCTCCAACGAGGACAAGGTGGCGCCCGTCTACAAATTGGAGGAACTCTGCGAGCTCTTGCGATCCGCTCACGCCGGTATCGTCAAGGAAATTTCGGAGTTCGTTGTCAAGCGGCTCGATCACAAGAGCCCACATCGTTAAACAGAAGGTAGGATTTGGAATAAAGTTTCTACGTCTCTCTCGCGCGCTCTCTCTCTCGCTGTCTCTCTCTTAATTAATTTCGGCGAGTCGGAGCTGAAAAAGCCTGTGAGAACTGTTGATCATTCTTTCAGTTGGTTTTTCCCTTCCCCTGTGCTACCACCAAAGCTAAAGTTCTAATTCTTGGTTTAAGCGATTCGACTCGGTCTTGTTCCATTGCTCTCTAGCTGATCAGGCTAAAAATTTAGCAGTGTGATTACACGTTATTTGGGTGCACTTTGAAGATCTTGTAACGCTGTTGATTAGCAATTGATGCCTACTCTATCTATAGTTTTCTCTATTAATCAGAGCATCAATGGAGCAGCCCCTTTTTCAAGTTTAGTGTAAATACTACCCATTAATTAAATTGTGGGTCCTATCACGGGAGTCGACAATGGGATTTACTCATTGATAGACGAGTACTTATTTGGTCCTCATGAGAATCTGTGCGATCTTGGTCATTTGGTTAGTAGTCCTATCTTGATTATACATTAGTAGACCATGCATTTAGATAGCCTATGTAAAGTCGCTTTGTGATCATGCAGTTCTTTAAAGGAAGCGTAGTTTTAGCTCTTAGTGCTGGTTATTCAAGTTTTCTAGGGGTTCCTCAATTTGATTCAGATTGATCCTGGTTCTTTGATACTCCAGCATACAAATTCTGCATATGTGAAGCTTTCTGTTGAGGAGTCTCTGGCATATTAAATGGATATGTACAGATCTCTTTGTGTCAGTGCTGACACTGATGGCATTCATTTGTACTGTATGGAGTTTATGCCACTCCAACTTGTGGCACGCATTTATTTAGTTCATTGTTGGGCTTCCCAAAGACACGAGTATATCTTATAGATACCCGTCATGGTATAATGCTGGCACCACTCTTGGTTTGTCAGAGGCGTGTTCACTTTTTTCCAATTGATATGGTATGACATTGTGATACTAGCGTGAGATCCTTTTCAGGCTCTTAGGTTTATCAAATATGCTGTTGGTCAAGTCTGGTGTGGAGTTCCGGAGGGAAATGCAAAGGCAGTCTGTGGCTGTTCGACAGTTGGTTCATTACAAGGTCAGCCAGATCCTTTGAAGGGGGATGCTTTGAATAAAGCTGTGCGTGACATGGCTCAAGAGGCTCAGTTGCCCATCTTTATGAACAGGAAAATAACCAGCTCCAGCTGAAAGTGTCAACAGAAGAATAGAAGGATTTGGGAATACAAATGTCGAATGCCGTCAGAAGATAGAAAATCATTTCTAGTGAGTAGTTGGCTTAGGGAGTGCTTCTATCAAGCAGGACTTAGTAGCTTCACTCAAAGTCACTCGTTCGGAAGGAATGACAGTGGAAGCTACAAGAGTCCCTACCTCATAGGTCTTTGACGATAGAAAGTGACAACTCTAATATGTATGAACCATTTCGAATTCATGGGTAAAAACTCGAATACTTTGGGGACATCAAATAGTCAGCCTGGCAGATCCTCAAAGTTAGATTCAAGAGGAGCAAAACGGAACTAGTGACTGGAGATTCCGGTTCAAATCATACAGAGAGACAAGTGAGGAGCGCTTGCTGGACACTATTGTGACATCAGGTGGAGTACGTCTCCAACCAACTCGAGATGCCATTCAAGCTTTCCTTGTGGAGCTGCAAAGTTGGATGCAATGGCTTTAAGTTGGGCCCTTGAATCAAAGCTGCAGTCCCACAGTGGCAGGTTAATCCTTCAGACTCCAATATATTTCAGATTGGGAGAGATGACTGCCCAATATGATGTACAGGTGGATGCCTCGAATTTTACTTTTACTCCATGTAATTTGAGGTACTTGGTTTTGATCGACCAACAGAACATGTAGCCTCTGCAGTATCTTTTTCTTATCTTTTCCATACATCAGTCACGGATAAAGAATGGTGTCAAAAATTCCTGTCTCCTGATTCAGTGAGCAGATGTACCACTTGGTTGTTCATGCGTATTTGTTGTGTGAGTTTAATACATTCTGTTACTCTCTTTTCAGTTTCCTTATCATTAATATCCTTTTGTCAGGTCCCAATGAAGGCTCTCTGTGTACTAGATTCAATTTTAAGGAAGAAAAATGATGAGCATTTCTCTTATAGCATCTTATTTTTGCGGAGAATGTTGATGTTCGGTGAGATGTGCAGAGTCTCCGCAAGCTTCATTGAGAGATAAATCTATGAAGGTAAGCCTCTTTAGTCCTTTGAACGTTTATCCAAGGAATCTTCTGAGAATGATCCTTCCTTTGATACAGGCGAAGTAAAATTAGCTGTAGCCTTGTATATTTAGTGGCTTACTTGGTGATAGTTGCAGCTCCTGTTAGAATATGTCTAAATATTGACTGGAGAAGGTAGCTTGAGAACATAGGTTTATGGTCTCAATTATTTCTCCTTTGTCTATGACAAAGTTGTCTGGGGGAGCTTGGTGACCTGGGTAACCGTAATGTAATCTTTTCTGCTTTCTACTTGAGAATTGGAGTGTTTCTCCTAACGCTACAGATGTAGTCATCGCCGATTTGTTTGCTCGATGAAGTGTATAAGATCTTTTCTTGTGATATTAATAGGTCTTGGGCCTTCTGGATAGAGAACAGGCCCTTGGTACTGGAGCTGATTCACAGAAGTTTGTTAAGTCTGAGACAGATAACGTCATTCAGATGCCTGACCTAATAGACACCGGTGATCCTGATGAATCTGGCAGAGCAAATGACTACTCTGGTAAGCAAAGTGAGCAGAAGACTGGTAATCTGACATCACATACCGGACTTCTTATCGATGATTTGCTTGGAGATGACATGGCTCTTGTGGGAACTCAAGTGATATAAAAACTAATGATGATCCCTTTGCCGATGTCTTGTTCCATACCGTTAAGGGTGGTGAACCTGCAGACGACATTTTTGCTGGTATGTCTGTTAGTGATACGAATGACGTTAAAGGAGATCCTACGAGGGCAAAACGGATATGGATCTGAGTTGATTGATATTTTTCAACCCAGTTCCAGAGATTCTCAAGGAAATGAAAATCATGTCAATGATATAATGGCTGGCTTGTCCATTAATGGTAATGGCTCCAATTTTCAGGAGAATGCAACCATATCCGGGGCAGCTTTGCTAGATGTTATGTCAGTAAGTGAGAGATGTCCTGCTCATCAATCTTCTAATGGTGCCGTAAGCAATGTGCTTAATTCCCAAAACACAGTGATGGGTGGAAATGTCATGTTTCCTTCTAATGGCATGCCAAATAATATACCACCAGGCATGTTGTTCAATATGCCGTCTCAGCCCTTAGGTTACAGCAACATGGCTAATATGTTTGTTGCTCAGCAGCAATATCTGGCAACCATGTCAAACTTGCAACACCTAGGAAACCTCAATTCTCAGAATGGTGGCATTACTTATGTTGCTGGAGATAAAGGTAGTCATCCGTCTCCTTTTCCTGATGTATTCCAGCCGAACTTTCTGAATCAGGCTCCAACTACGGTGATGAACAATTCCAAGAAAGAGGACACCAGAGCATTTGATTTCATCGCTGTAAGTCCAGACTTTCAAACATCGAGTGATTTCACTATTTGCGTGCATGATTGTTGCTGACTTTCCATTGTTTGTCATTGATGAACTCGGATAGGAAGTGCCGTCACAGTTAGTACTCACTTTGACTGCTGTTGTGTTGCAGGACCATCTTGCAGCTTCTCGTGATCCAAAGAGGGTGGTTTAGATCTTTTCAGCTCATGATTTACTTTTTAAGTGGGATACAATTATAACAAGTCAACACAGACAAAGAAACAGATATTTGGAATGAAGATGGTTCCTGCATTAAATGTTGGGCGAGAAAAGCAGGGGCCATCATCCCTTAAAGCTGCAGCTTCATTGAGAAGTGCAATATTCATGCTTGTGATTATAAGACCAGATTAGAGAGTGGATGTGGATTTTGTCAATTTTCAAAGCTGTGAAGTGGTTAATAAGTGCAGCTTCATTTATACGGCAAGTGAATTATTTTAGCTTATCTCCTTCACTTCGGCTTTCTTTTATCTCTTTTTTTTTTTTGTCTTCTCTGTACTTTTTTCCTTCATTTTTGATTTCTTATATCTTCGCCAGAATTGCGGTATATTTAATTTGAGTATGGAAGTCAATAAAAACATCATCTAGTCCTTGATCACATCTGTTTGTTCACACCTGTTACTCCATGTTAAACCAGAACATATGCACGGTTTAGGTGCAACCATCTTTTCAATTGCTTGAAAATGTAGGCTTGTTCTTCATAACGAGAATTACAGGGATACGCTCGCCACCCTCCACTTGTGAAACTTCCAAAGTGTGAATCTTTTAATTTTGTATCACAATATGTCACGTTTCCTTTGTGGGTACGATAGACTGAGATCTCATTTATTCATTGCTAGTTTATTGTCATGGGCATCTGAAAAGTGTTTCGACTGTTTCTTCCTGTCCGAAGCAAAATCTTTTGTGGCACATCCATGAACATGCCCGTTCATGCAAGCTTGCACCTGTTCAAACAAAAGTTGGTATGTTTTTGGAAATATGCCAATGGTGAGATTATAATCTCGCGATAAGATGTGTTTCTATCAATCTGACGCAAAAGATTCGTAAGTCAGAAATTGCATAGTCTCCGTTTGGAATGCCCAAGAGAGTAAAAATCATCCAATATCTGCTAATAACAATGTCATATAGGTAGAGGCTTCTACAATAGGAAAGGGAGTACAATGGAAGGAAAGGAGGTACAATGGAACATCGTCAGTGTTTGTATCTTCTGATTGCCGCCAATAAAAGAACAAAACAAGAACTCATCGTTCGGCCTTTGGATCCCAGCTCTGCAGTATACAGACGCAATAACCGAAAAAGCAACAACAGAAAAGGAGAAAAAGAGAGTTCAAAAGTCAAAATCTCTTCCCAGATGAAAGGGTCACTCGAACTGCTCGCATGTTGCTGCCTAGACCATTCGAGTGAGCAGCGTTGCCTGCCTAAACCCCAAACATCAAATCCATTATTTTGGAAACCACAGACTTGGCAGGCGACGCAATGGCACCTCCTGACTGATTCTTGCTGGAAGTGCCATTTTGGAGATAGTATGGGTGAGGAGATAATCTGCGAGGAACCAAATCTGTACTTCTACTGGTTGGTGGAGGCAATGGCATGAAGCCTTGGTGGTTGAGCCTCTCATTCAAAGCTTGCCGTTGCAGAGGATTGACAGGCTTCACACCAACAATAAGTATACCATTTATTTGCATCCCATTCTTGTTGAGTGCCTTCTGAGCATCAGCACGGTTCTGCACAGGAGAGAAGCAAACATCACACGTGCAATAAAAACGTCATTGGCAGTGCTCCCAAATACATGAGTTGATAGGGAAACCAACCTGATAAAGAATATGCATCCAGTTTGCATCTCTCGGGCCAGGAATATGTTTCAATATTACACCGCATTTTTCAAACTCTCTTAGTACTAAATTGGTATCACCTGGGGAAAATCTGGAAACAGAAATATCTCTCAATAAAATGGACCCAAGAATACCCTTTAAGAAAAGGAACGAGGAAACTCAAGACCACTAGTTTTCAAGCAATATGCCACTAGCGTTTGCAGCGCATGCATAACAATTTCATTATGCAAGTTTCAAGCAAAATGCAGGGACATACCCTAATTGCAACCATCCACAAATAAATCCCAATTATCCGAAGCAAGTACCAAGGATTCCAACTTGAACCAAGAGTAATTGTGAAACAGATTAAAATTGATTCTCACATCATGCACCTGCACAAGAACAATCCCAAAAATCTGGAGTCCCATTTGTCTCTTCTTTAGCAATTCCTTTATATTCATATTCCAGCAGTCCCGACACAACACAAGCCCTCCTACCTTCTCAAGACCTCCTCACTTTAGTGGTTCTTGTTGATATTTACTTTAAACATCAGAATCTATGCAGTACATTGATCTTCAAATGAAGATAGCATCTACCTACATCCACAGTCCTTTCTATTCTCTTATGCCCACACTTACTTTGAGAAAGCTCCCCAAGAAGATTCGAGTTCCGACTTATCTGATTTTTATGGTAATAGTATTCTAGCAGCCATTGTCAGTCTCATCTACACTTTTGCAACCCAATACATTTGCAATCTCTGCTGGTTAAACAAAAACATCATATGCCTCTCAGTTAAGACCGCCCTTCGAGCTGTTTCAGTTTATGCTCAATTCCATATTTCAAGTAAAATACCGGAAAAAGGATAGAAGTGTATTATGCAATTTATTCACAGACGGCAACTGAAGGAGCAGTTTGCCTAAAAGATCTACTCTGCTCACGGCAGCAAACTATGGTTGACGATGCAATGATACCTTGGAGAGAAAATGAACTGCAAGATTGCGAGCTAGAGCAAAAGAAATTCTTTTGAAGGAGTTTCTTGATATGGGAAATGGATCATGTACGAAGATTCAATAATTGGAGCTTAAGAATGATTTTTGCACTACACATTATGATCCATCAGATCATTACCTGGGGACTGCAAAGCTACCAAAGCTCAATGAATTGAAAAAGGATCAGACATAGGTGCATAAAGAAAACGGGGCTATAATATCTAAATATAAGCCAATGCCCACATATAATTCGAGTAAATGTGAAAAGTAATGCGGCACCACTCACCAGATCATTTGCAAAGATGGAACTTAGGAATTCAAAGTACTTCATATTCATTTCTAGTGTGATTTACCATCAGGTTCTCAACGATGAGACAAATATAGCACACAGAGACAGATAAGACTGATAAACAGCAGCAAGCCACAACATGATTAGGCAATTTTAAGGAAGATGTGATATTCAAAGAGAAAAATCAAGAGAGTAATCCAATTCCTAGAACTTAACTGAAATTTATTCATAAAAGAAGGAAACGAGAACATTACCCATAAACAGTAACCCATTCTTCTCATCGAGATTCCCTGCAGGCAAGCAATTTCTCTGCATCTCTGGCCTAGCAACTTCCCTTGGAGGTGGAAGAGTGATAAGTGCACTAGACTGAACGACACCCTCAACTGGTGAACCTTTCCCTTATCCTCCGGCTCACTAGGACTCTTTGCAGGCGACCACCAATTCAAATTCCCCGAACCCTGTTGGTTTTGCTGCCCACTCTTAAGAGCATACGACGTACTTGCCTCAGATTTATTTTTAAGAGTGGAGAAATCCCGGCCAGAGCTCTGAGCCAGGGTTCTCGGGTCTGACTTAATCTCTGGGGACATTGGATAGTCAGGAATGCCAGATTCTGGCGAGAAATCAGAGCGATCTTCCAAGGTGTAAATGGGAGGCGGCGGAAGATCTGAAGCCCCAAATTTTCTCGCCAAAGAGCAGACACCGCAGCAGCCTGGCCGGGGCTCGAAAACTTTCCCCTCCTGGAAGAAACAGGAGTCGCCAAATCTTGGAAAAATAATGACCGTCCACCCGACCCAGGAGTCCTCTGCACTGTACTGCTCATCTTATGGTGCCTCTAGGAATTTTCCCTGAATATCACCAGCAACTTTTTCAGTCCACTGTCTAGCTGAATCCCAGAACACCAAAAAGAAATTACCAACAAGAACCAGAACACTACTAATACATTAAATCCACGCATGAGAGCTATGGTCTAGAAGTTAGGGTCTCTCAAATTGAGGATACTTCACTCACTGAAATGCGTCGTTTGGAAATGACTGGCATTTTTCCATGAAAATGTTACACAATACGAAATGATCAAAATCGGCTCATGAAAAACCAAACGTACAGTAGTTCATATATGTTCTGACTTGCAAAGTAGTAGGCTAAAGAACTTACGACGAATTATAGCCAGGAGTCCTTAAACTGCACCATAAATGAGCAACAACGACCGTGCGCATGTGCTATCGGAAGGAAGCGATGGCCAGGGTTACCTGAATTGCTCGTTAGACTGCGATACGGGCCGCCGAGTGGCGCTCTCCGGCGATCCTCCCGTCGGGAGAAGAGAGGGAATTCGAAACCCTAGCTCAAGGAAGAGGACGACGACGCGTTCAGACGCAAATTGAAAAAAAGCGGGCCTATTTTGACTAGGAATTTAAAGAAAAATCACGCTTTTTTTTTTTTCTAATTAACTACTTATTCTTTTAAATTTTGTCCGAACAAAACATTCAAATTTTCATAAATTCTCTTTTCGCCACCAAATTTCGCGAAATTCAACTTAAATAACTTCGTGATAGGACATAGATAAAATTTTCCCACCGTGGACGTCCACGTAAGCGTCAACATTAGCTAAAATTCCTCACCATATACTTTGAAATTTCCTTTAAAAGCTAAAATTTTCCACACCTCCACGGTGGATTTCATTATTTCATTTGCTTCATACCTCGGCGTCGTCCAACGGTTATATCAGCCGAATTTAGATTAAGACAATTTTCTCCACCGGCATTCGCCCTTTTAGCCATAAAACAAAAGCTCAAATTTGATAATATCGGCATGGCGAAAAAAAAAAGTTAGGAAAAGTAGCCATTTCATTCAAAATCAAATAAGTAAATTAAGTGAGCTTCCGAGCATAACAAATTTCAAAGGGCTTGTGTTGGATTGAAGACCGGGATTAAGGGGAAGGGTACTATGGACATGTTTTTTACAATCCAATCCGCAACCTTATTATGAATCCATAAGCAGTGGGCCGGCCGAAGGTCCTTTTATCAGGTACGCAGAATCGGCATGGCAAATTAAGTAGGCCGAAAATTAAGGTAATATTTGGAGAACGAACTCAAACCACAATGATATTCGATCTCGTTTGCCTTTATCGCAATAATCCAATTTCTTTTCTTCCCTCCTAGCCAACAAAACTTGCTCTTGAGATGGGAAGCTTCCACGATGTAAAGAATCCACATGTTCATTATTAAAGCTCTTTTCAACTACCAAATGTGCATCGTCCGAAACCTAAACATGCCGAACAAGAGCCTCGTTACATACAAGACGATCCTTATTCAAGTACGGAAATGGCTGATGCCGGAGAAAGGAAGGAGAAGGAGGCTGCTGTTCAGGTGCGTCAGAATGGTGCGGAAACAGGCTCCTTGAGCTTGGGTTGGTCCGGAGATTCGCTCAACCCCGAAGCGCACGAGCACTGGCAAGGTTTCTCGATGCATTCGGCCTCTTGCTTTTGCCGCTCGATCGGCTCGCCGTCGACTTCCTTACCGTTCTCGGCCGATCGCCATGCATCCTTCGTGGGGTTGATGGGCTTCAATCCCTGCAAGGGTCGAATCGTTTCGTGTCAATTCAATCGGACGAGATTCTGTACAAAGAAAGAGCATAAAAGTCCCGATGCCGATCGCCGCCTCGTATAAATGCTCTGTTTTGAGGAATCGACAATTGGAATGCTCCTCGGCACCTTTCAGAGCAAGGTATTTAATGAGCGTAGAACGCATGTTAAACTGAATATGGACCCCGTCGAATACAGTGATTCCTCGTGATTCTCACCATATGTGACGATACAGATTCCGTTTAGTACATGCAAAGCATTCACCAAATTAACAATTCCTGTCGCATTTGGCGCTAGATTGGAAACATTTATCTAGAGTTCGGGACTTGCCTCGGTGAATATGGATGTGGCTTTATCTGGTTCCGTCTTTTGAATTACGTCTGCGGCAACTTCCTGCTCAATAGAAAGAGAGCCATCACTCCTTGTCAAACAGAAGGAAGACATACATCAGCGTTACCAAACCCTAGACAGAAACATAATTCTTTATGCAAGAGGATTATCTCGATCTACGCCGGTCTGGCTCGGTCGCATTCAAGCTCTCTCTACAGGGGCTCCCGCACAATCAGGCGCGAGAGTTCGCACGAGCTGCCGAACAAGCACGTACATGGATGATGAAGTGAACTCGGACCGGAAAGACTCCGGGACAAAGAGAGAGAGCAGTACCCGGGCATGGTTGAGCTGGCCTTCACGAAGGGTGCGAGGCTCCATCTCGATGGGGCAACGAGTGCTAGCCATATCGGCAAGATCACAAGCCGGCGGAGAATCTCAGTTGGCATCAACGGCGGGTCACTACAGCCCATCACACACCCGACGACGTCGCCTCGTCTCCTTCAAAACCCTCGAGGCTTGCAACTATATATAGGACTGGCTGCTTTGAGTTCTTAGGATCGATACAGCGATCGCTATTTGCTGATGTTCACGGGGCCGATTTGACTTTAGGTGACGAGAAAACTTGAGGTTGAGAAGGCGATGTGAACTGGCCGGTCACTAGCATCCCGTGCCCTCTCTTTGCGCCTCTCTCCAACCACTCTCCCATCTTCCCCATCATTTTCATTGACCCGGTGAAGGGTCATAGCTCGTAAAGTTACTCATCCCATGCCAAGCCTCGGACAAAAAAAACCTAGAAGTAGTCGATAATGTCTATGTATCGCTCACGTGTCGTGTGTATTTAGGAATGGGGGATGTTTGTTCGATCCAAACTAGGTCGTTAGCGATGAGACACTCTTTTTTGAGTTGCAATATGATACAAGGAGTAGTCGAAGATCGAGAAGGAAATTCAAATGTAACAGCACATATGCTCACCACCCAAGAAATCCACTCTAGGCTACGGGGCATGTAACATCAGTACTCAATTAAGTCCACCAAAATATTAAAAGCAGATAAAGAATATACGGCTTAGCGAGGTTCGGCAATAGGCCTACGTCCTGAGTCAAACACCTCGCCCTCTTTCCTTTTTTTTTTTTTATTCTTCTTCATTATTTCATCAAGTATGTACAGATTCATAAATATATAATCTGACGGACTTTTTCTACAAGTCAAGTCTCTACAAATCAAGAGGAAAAATAAAATCCTACAAATTAGGAGATTACAGCTCACGCCAACACAAAAGAAATAAGGAATGTAGAAATACTCTAATCCAAGAGATCAAAGCTCATGTCTTACTAGGCAAAAGACTCTTAAACCTTACCCTCAAGAAGGCCCTGGAGGGGTTCATAGAGACTCGACTTGGAACAAGCCTCCAAGCAAGGCAACTCCCAAGACATTTTATCTTTATTTTCCAGGACAAAACCAACATTTCCTAAACAAAACACGACTCTCGATTCAAATGACGCTAAAAGCAAATGCAATGCATATCATTCCACATAGAAACTGCATGCCCAATTCATGGGTATACCGTGAAGTTATAAAGGTTGTACGCTACGCAATCATAAGGTGATGCTAAATGGAAGGATCTTACTAAGAGACTCGTTCCCGGATAAAACTGAGCAGCACCTCATAATTAGACCACAACTTCTTGGATTGAATAATGTCTTATCCTACTGATATTCTTTCGTTGCTTGGAGAGAGACGCACACACACACAAATAGTTGGCCAGTACAAGCAGCAATTGTGGCATAGAGTTGGTCAAAGGAAGCAACATGCGCTTTAACTGATTCCAAGGTGGTCAAAACACACAGAAAATCAACAAGATTAGGCAAAAGAATTATGAAGGGAAGCCTATGAGATTACCAACCCTGTAGCCCCAACTGGCTTTTGGCTTAGCCATGTGCTTCTCTAGCTAATCTTGAGGTGTTTGCTCGACGTATCTTTTCAACTTTTCACTAGCTTATCGGATTCTTTCCTAAACACACGCGTGCGCCCACACCTTGCCTGCATAAAATTTACGACCTTTTGCGTATCTTATCTTCTGCAATGCGTCGCCTCCCCGGATTACCTTTCTTTTGACCAAAAAAAAAACTAAAAAAATTATTGTGAGTTTATTGGCAATCATGTACCTAAATTTAAAGGAGGACTATAATGTAGGAATTGGGCAGAATGAATTTATGATTTTCCACCCACTCTACCAGAAGAACCTAATCCTACCTGCAAAGTTTATCTGTGTGCACAGCCACGTGAAAGGGAGGACAGTTAATGGGCTCATAGGGACTGCAACTTTTTCCCGAGCCAATTGTCATATTATTGTAATCTTTTGGGGCCAAAATCATAAATAATGAAAAGAAAAGTATGGACAGAGAATTAGGCATTAGGCCATTGGCCATTCATGTCTCTCAGACATTACTTGCCCCCATTTACAATTACAACCATTTTACTATTATTTTTCTTTCTTCTGTAACTCCTCTACTTCATCATATGCTCCTCATTCTAGTTGATGCTGGACACCCCGAGATGTTTGCTCTCTTCCTTGTATTTATACGTGTTCCCGACTCTGCTTGTTATGCGAAGTCGTAGAGATTAGCTTGGTTCGATGCTGACGCAGGCGCGAGGGCAGGGGCTAGATGAGGTTAGGAGAAGGGGAGGTAGAGGATGCGTGCGCGACTCTTAGCGCCGGCGTGGCGTGGGCGATTCGTCGAAGCCTGCGGATCGCGTTTTATCTTCCACACACGTTAACAGCTCTGTTCAATGCCTCTTATTAGACCCCGTCTACCAGGATAGTTGTGTGGGATGCAAAGGGTGAGGAAGGGGGAGGGGGGGGGGAAGAGAGAGGGAGAGGAGGGGGGGAAGGAGGGCGAGAGGGAGGATGAAGGGAGAAAAGAGAGAAAGAAAGAGGGGGAAGAAAGGAAGAAAGGGAGGGGAGGAAGGAGGGAGGGGAGGAGGGAGGGAGAAAGGGGAAAAGGAGGAGAGAGGAGAGGGAAGAGAGAGGGGGGGAGAGGAGGGAGGGAAGGAAGGAGGGAGGGAAGGGGGGGACGAGGGGGGGGGGGGGGGGAAGGGAAGGGGAGGGCCAGGGGGAGGTTATTCCCCGTCGCTTTCTCGGCGTGCTGAGTTTCTATGATCTCTCGGTCGTTAGGAAGAAGAGAGCGGGGGAGAGGGG
>JAGVVM010001652.1:0-13718 GCA_019149425.1 Psidium friedrichsthalianum
AATCCTTTGTATACAGTCTCGTCCAAATATGGGGAAATTTGGAGTGCAATCCTCTAGAGATCTTGCAACAGAAAGTTGGGATGAAAGAGTATAAAAGGAAACCTCAAGGATGAAGAGTGTAAGACGAGAGAATAGAATTCAAATTTCAAGACTGAGAGAACTTCACATCCTTCACATACTTTGATCTGACACTATAATTTCTTGGAAGAGACCATACGAGTGTGAGATTATTAGATAGGAAGTTTATTCATTAAGTTGTAACCTATGAGATATTCACTAGTGAAATCCAACCGATTGGCTGCCAGCATGAAAAAGTGGACATAGACTTGAATAAAGCCAAACCACTGTAAGTCCTTTGTGCACATTCTATTTCCCTTACTCTTTGTGTTTATATTGTGTTAGTAGATTTGTGCACAACGATACTGCTTAAGGATCTCAAATCTTCTAACTAACATTGTCTAAACGAAGTTTTGAGCAAACTAATTATATTCGGCATTGATTTCTTAAAATTCTTTAAAATCACATATGCACCATCTCTAGTGATAATGCTAGCCAAACAACCAGTTCCACCAAGCAAAGGAGGCGATTGAGAGCGAGAAAGGAAGGCAATGAACAGCCAGAGGCGCAGTCGTGAGTTGATGGGAATTAAGAGTTGAGTCCGTGAGTTGATGGGAGTCAAGGTCACGAGTCGAGAGACGGAGACGGAAAACCAAGGTCAAAGTGAGAGTTTGAGATGAGATAAGCGAATTTCAAATTCAGGGATTTAAAATTTTTCATTATTTAAAAATTATAAATTTGAATAATATAAATATTATGTATTACAGGTCGTGTCCAAGTGGGTGGGCGGTTCCACATTTGGAACGGAACTGGACCCATACCCACCAGTTTCAAGTTGGGCCGTCCGATTTCAGGCTGTCCAAGTGATCCCGATTTCTTTGCACACCCCTAATTTTATTACATGGCTACATATATCTCAACAATAAATTAGCTCTACAATTGAGGCCCAGATGTTTACTGCTCGGTCGGTAAAACTGATAACCCCATTTTGTCGATTCAGGGGATGAATCTAACATGACCCTAATCACTTCGATGGCCTTCCATCTTGGATTTGTGTTGGACCTAACATAGGAAATTGGCCTCACAAACGAAAATCCATCGTCATGAATCTTGGCTGGTCGGACACATTCATGGGCGGGTCACGTTAAACCAAATGAAACTGGCAACTGGTCCGTCCAATTAAAACGCGTCAAGGGTACAGGACTAATCAATAGTAAAGTTTTGAATGATGGTGAAAAAGTATTCGTACAATTCCTCGAATAGTGACTTTATTTACAAGAAGGTACATATTTCTGGGCTTCGGTCCGAGTCCCATTAACGGAGACATGCACAGGGGGCAAAGGTTATTGCCCAAGTGATGACAAGTCCTTCGGGGTGCGATCTGGTGTTAGGAGTCGTACTCACTGATACTACGGGTCCAAAACCGAAGTTTCCAATTTTTGTCCAATTTTAATTTGTAGTTCTAATTTCTGTCGTTCATCTGTTAGATCCATCTTATATCATGCACCATGCGTGTAGATATGTTTGCATTTTATCAAAATATTAATGCTAACAACGTGTACATTTGGGTCAGTGGTGTTAGTTTGAGATACTTTGTGAGATGGAAATTAGTTTGGGGTGGATATATTATGTCGGGGTGTCAACGGCTCGATTCGATTTTTTACGAAGTTCGAACCAAATCGTTTGGGAGTGCATTAGCATTGAACCGAACCACGATCCAAACCGAAAAACAGGGTCAATTCTGTTCGGTTGGTTTTTTGGTATTCTTTATATACACATATATATTTTGCCTTGTTCAACTCAGTTTCCAAGAATCCAATCCGTTATTACTAGAAAAGGTTATTTTTCAATTCTGCTTAAGCGAACCGAAAATAAAAATGATCATTTTTTCATTATCTGATCTGAACAAAAAATGCACGAAATTTCTGTTCGGTTCGGTATTTTGTTCAGTTTTAGACACACCCCGAGTATGAGATACTAGTAAGGTTTTTTATGGGTTAATCCTTTCTTTTTTAATAAAAAAAAATCCATTTTTTTTTTTTTTGATCAACTTTAAATAAATTTCATGTGACTTTTAGATGAAAAAAATGATGATGAAAAATAATATTTTTTTTTAATGTTTTAATGTTTTAATCTAATGCATGTATTATACTTTCTTTTCGTGAAAAAGTGACGTCATATCAGCATTTAGAATAATAAAACAAATATGTTCTTCGAGTCTTGCAACGCATAGACAGTGAATGTTTGGTTGGCACTAGAATTAATTGATGTGGATATTTATTTCCAGTGAATGTTTTGTTGGCACTAGAATTTGACTGTTACCGACGTCTTTAACCTTTTATCAGTACGCATGTAAAATTGGAAAAGGACAACTTATTTGCTTGTCGACAAATAGTAGTAGTTACTCGTCCACCGAAGTTCTGTGATAATGTTCGTGAGTTATGATGTGTGAAAATTTTTGTATCTATAGGTTCCAAGTTGATTTAATAATTCTTGCAGGGCTTTAAAAAATTGAAGTTCATTTATTTCAGTGAATGCGAATTGCTGGTTTGTATGCCGAATCTGGAGTGTACTCCAAATCTTGAGGAATTGGATCTCAATTGATGCAAAAACTTGGAGCACGCCCACAATTCAATTGCATATCACAACAAGTTACAATATTGAATTTAAGTGGGTGCTCTAAGCTTCTTCATCTCCCCGATGTGCTCTAGTCCAAGAATCTTCAATGTTTCCTTCTTGCTTATTGCCCAAAATTGCAAAGATTCCTTATTAGTCCAATAAATCGAAAGGCTTGCGAGAGCTTGATTTAGAAGGAACTTTAATTGAAAAACTTCCTGCATCCATAGAAAATCTCGTCTCTTTAAAATATTTAAATTTAACTGATTGCAAGAAACTGTCGATCCTTCTGTCTAGCATTTATGGTTTGCGAAATCTCGAAATGCTGAAGCTTGGAGGATGCTCGAAACTAATCAAGTTTACAAAGAAAAAGGAGGATTCCGGTGATTCCCATATGTTAATGGTGTTTGGTACTTTTGGCATGCAATCTATCATAATAGAGTTTCTAGAGAATCCTTCATGTTTCGCTCCTTAAGTCATTTGTATTTGGAGGAAAACAGTTTTGCTAAACTTCCTACATGCACGCATCTATATAATTTGAAATGTTTGGATGTTAGCTTGTGCGATCAACTACAGATCCTCGAGATTCCAGGGCAACTGCGGATGGCATTTGCAGATGAATGCAAATCTCTGAGTAAAATTCCCTTCGACATGGGTCAGGTTGACCATATAGGCTTAAGTTCATGTCATGAACTGATCTCCAATGGGTCGGCCATCTATGATTTGTTCAAGCTTGTTAGACTCTCTGTCTCTCTCTCTCTCGATCTCTCTCTCTCTCTCTCTCTCTCTCTCTCTCTCTGGATTATTTGGAGTCATGTACATGTTGGCTGGACAAAGTGCTTGTGTATTGTAAAGGCTGAAAAACCTGGATCGTTTCGGCTAATTAAGAAAAGAAAGCCCATAGAAAGTGATTCTGCATGTATATGTAGTGATGGTGGTGGCTATAAGGCAACACAAAGGATATTATCTTTATTTACACAATTCTAGTCGGCTCTGGAACAACAAGCATCATCCAATTAAAACTTCAAACAAATGTATGTTCATTCAATTACAAAATCTTCAACAACACATATCTTGTTTCCAGCAATTAAGCACAAGAAATTTTTGTAATGATATTGCTAACTATAGAAAAAACTCTAGGACTACCCACTTAAATCATTGAAACTCCTCTTTTTAGGTGCCAGTTTGGAAAAACTATCTAACAGTACAGCTTTGACAGCATGCTCATCCTGGAAATAGATTTGTTGATGTTACTCTACCTGGAGGAGAGATGCCAGAGTGGTTGCTCCCTAACAATGAGGGTCGTATATCTTTCATGGCCTCAAAGGACTTGTTTCAGGAGTTTCCAGGAGTGGTTTTTTGTGTTGTATTCGGAGCAAAAGAAGGAAAAGAGGATGTCAGTTTTCAGTTGACTCCAACCATTAATAGTAATTGGACGCAGAACTATTACAGGTATTTCAATTTGGATTCGGATCATGTGTGACTTGAGTGTACTAAACCGTGGGGAGAAGACTTTTTTGGTCCAAATGACTGGAGTTGTTTCCATTTTACCATTAAAGCATCAACCAGTGGAATTGCGAAAAAGTATGGATTTCGACTAATGTGCAAGTCACTAGAGAGGACAATTTGGAGGTTTTCCTTCAACATAATTAGTTGCTAGATCCAGTTTTACCCTACAAAATTCGGCATGAAGAGAGTCAAGGAAGCACAGTGGAAGAAAGTTCCAGTGAAGCAAAAAATTCACAAGATAGTAAAACTAGCACAGAGGAAGATAGTTCAACCAAAACGGGTAAAGTACACTGCAACCGCAAGTGTCAAAACTTGTGTACGGCGTGCACTTTAGTGTCAAAACTTTGAAAACATTCACTTTAGTGCCAAGTTCGGAGAAAATCGTGCACTTTAGTGCCAATCCGGCCAAAATCCAGCCAAATGAATTATATGGATTTTTCAATTTGTTTTATTATCTTATGTGGCAAATTTTTATAAGCAGCTGCCACGGTGGACTCCATACACAAGTGCACGTGGTGGATTCACCATCGTCGGTCGCCATTGTTGGTCGCCGTTGAGGGTGAACTCAGTGAGGGGCGGCACCGCTACTGCAGCACTCGAGGGTGGAGAGCCACAGTCGTTCATGAGGCAAGCGACGGCGGTGAGTGAGTGACGGTGGCGATGGTGGCGAGCGAGTGACTTCAAGTGGTTTCGGCTCGAATTTTGGCGGGAGGGGCGGCGTCCTGGGAGCAGAAGGTGCGGCCATAGAGGCGGCCGGACCAAGAGGTGTCTTGGGAATGGGGACCGACTTGGTCGTACTCGGTTGAGGGCAAGCCGGTGGTAGAGAGCGGCGCGGTTCCGGCACCAAAGAGGATCCCCGGCCAAACTATGAAGCATAAGCCAAAATTCGAGCAAAAACACTCGAAGTTACTAGCTCGCTGCCGTCAGTCGTACGCCACCGTTGCCACCTTCACTTGCTCGCCGCCGTTATCGCCGCTTGCTCTGGTGGGTCATGGGTTAGGGTTTGTAATTTGGGATTGAATTTGGGGATTTAGGGTTTGTAATTTGGGGTTCAATTTGGGGATTTAGGATTTATGTTTGGTTGAATTTAGCTTTAACAACGTTGTTTGCTCTTTAAATTGTTAAATCGGCCTTCGGTGAGCCATGTCGTCTTCCACGTAGACTTTTCGGCAAGCCACGTATGCTTCAGATAGAACTTGGCACTAAAGTGAACGATTTTCAAAAAATTTGGCACTAAAGTGGACATTTTGAAAGTTTTGATACTAAAGTGCACGTCGTACACAA
This sequence comes from Psidium friedrichsthalianum, assembly GCA_019149425.1. NCBI lineage: Eukaryota > Viridiplantae > Streptophyta > Magnoliopsida > Myrtales > Myrtaceae > Psidium > Psidium friedrichsthalianum. Next base: position 5,467 of record JAGVVM010001652.1, read on the forward strand.
GTTTTAGCACTTGTGGTGTACGTTTCCCGTATATAACAGAAACAAGGATCATTATGTCTTGTAAACTTGGGTACTTCTAACAACTTATCCACGTAATAGAAGTTTTGCTATTCCCTAATTCATCCTAATTAAGGAAATGTTTGCCCTAGAGGAGAGATGCCAGAGGAATTTGTCCTTGTTGAAGATGGTACCATATCTTTCATGGCTTCACAGAACTTGTATGACAAGTTCCTAGGATTGGCTCTTTGTGCTATTTTCGGCGTAGAAGATGGAAAAAAGGAAGTTTCTTTCGATAATGTGCCTTATATTAATAGCAAAAGGTGGAATATGCTATCAGAAACTCATGGTTTATTTGATTCGAATACATGTGTATTTAGTATCTCAAATCAAACGTGTTGTAGGGATTGTTGGAGAGAGGAGTTGACGTTGGTCACTTTGACAAGAGATATTTACAATTTAGTCTTCGACTTGAAGTATCAAGTAGAGCCATGAAAAAGTTGGGATATGTGATAAGATGCAAGCAATTAGAGGATGATTTGAAGGTTGTACTCGAAGGCAATCGATTAGTGAATTTAGCCTAGCTCTGTGAGGATTCTCATGAGCCAGAAGATTCAGAGATAGACCACTTTCCATCGTGTAGGCATCTTCCAAGAGAGTACTTATGCAAATGTCACATGCATATAGAGGCACTGGAAGCCAGCAACAGTGAAACAGATCAAACGGGGAGTTGGGGAGGTAGTAGTGAAACTATTTCTTTCTTATTATTATATAGAGATATTATCCTGCCAACATCATTTGATTTAAAAGTGATATCACGAGCAACCGGTCATGATGAGTACATCAAGAGAAATCGTTGTACATGAATATTTAAACTCAAGCGCAAGTTTGTGGCGCAAGTGTTTGTTTTATCGATGATTCCTTGTCAATCGGATGATGATCTCCTTGATAAACTGTCATATTCAGCACGATCTGCTTAGTTACGTGTCATTTACATATCATTAACTAATTTTGACAGTAAGTTTCAGGTTTTAGGGACGAGTTGCTATCCCGTGTTAACTCTCAAGTTTCAAACAGAAAAACTTGTACGCTGTAAGACTACTTCCAACAGATTCGTGACCTTTAGCTGAAGCAGCGATGTCACCAACCAATCTCTCTAGTAATTGACGATTGATGAGGCAGAGAGCGAATTTTGAACAGAGCCCCTTGGAAGTTTTTTCATCCAAAATTCCACGAGGTAAGCACGAGCTAATCGTACATGACTTTGGCTGATGGCTTGCATATCCGAGTGAGAGTTTACTGGAGTTCATATATGTTTCTGTTCACGAAATGATATTTTATGTCATTTTTTATAATATCAGTGTTATTCCTATTTTTGCATTACTAATTTCCGGAATTTTAGACCCGATTAGCAAAGGGCCATACAAACTTTCGAGTTATAAATGAGGTATAGAACCAATGGGCGATGCTTAGTTACAATTTCTTAAGCTTCCAAAGCCATTGACAACTGTGTTTTCAAGATTATCTCCTACTGTTGACACCTAAATTTTGACTAATTATTTAAGATTTATTGCATGCAAATAAAAAATGTGTTGCATGAATTTCATTTGATTTAGCCCAGTCGTGGACCACACTTGAGTTCTGTGACTTGGTCTATTTATTTGATCATCACAAAAAAAATGCTAGTCAATATCCATTTGTGACCGCACGTATGGCAACGGCAAAACTCGAATGAAGGTATGTGAGATTTTCTACCATGCTGAACGTATATTCAATAATATTTTATGAGAATGGAAACGTGGGCCTTTCTTTATCAGCAAGAACCGGTCAACCATGGAAACATATAATTGATTGAGGACAAAGAATCAAAGAAGCAAAAGGAAAGTGGGTCTGCGCTTTCCTCGAGTACCCTAGTTGCCTCATTACTAAGCTAGTTTGACCGAGAGGATAAGGAAAGGACCAAGCAGTGAAGAAGATTGGGACGCTGGCAGAATCAAAGGGATATTCGACATGCCCAAAAATCGTCTCAAGATTAGGTCAACCGAGGAAAGCAATATGTGATTGACGAAGCAGTTCTCAGTAATTGATTCCATAGATTCAAGCTTTCCAAAGAAACACGAGTCACGTCTGTATAAAAGCAAGCTTCGCTCACTTCCAAAAAGGGGGTTTTTACTCAGAAAGTTTTTAGAGAGAAATACGTGAGAGAAAGGGAGCAAATTCATGAGAGAAAAAATTTTCTGCTCCACGCATACTTGAGAGTTTTCACGAAAAAAAAAAAAAGAGATTCTCGAAGGTTCACAAAGCTCCATCCGGACGGCACCGCTCGTCCGGCCATCCCTCCAGTTGCGGGTGCTCCTTGTCACGTCTGCTGCTCGACACCGTTCGAAGCCCAGTGCCGCTGCTGTCCAGAGCACTACAACGTCTAGAAGTCCCCGACGGCCAAACTCGTTTCTGCCGTGATGCTGTTCGGAGGTCCCTTGTAGCAGTTTGAAGTCACTTTGCTTGCTGATTTGGTGTTGGATCCGAGTGATCATTGTCGTGGATTGAAGCCGCTGCATAGGAACACATTTAGTTGCTGTCCATGCAAAGTTCAGCAGCTATTTCACGTGTCTATAACTCTGTTTTGGGACCTTTTCATCAGATTTTTTAGTGCAGGATATTCATCAATCTTGTGAAGACAATACCGTGGGGTTGTCAAAGAGTTTCTTGCACCAAATCAGTCTTCATTCACTCGAGTTATCCTTGAAGAGTACCCTACCGATCGGCCCAAACTTCATCGTTTGAAAAGCAAAAGCAAACTCCGGAGGACAAGGTTATTTGATAGCGAATCGACCCCGAAAGGTGCAATTTCGGACAAAAATTCCAGCTTGCACGTGTGCAGAATTTTAGCTTGGAAAAGGTGAGAAATTTCTCAGACTTTTGATTGCTAAATCGTGTTTGTTTGTTTGGTAACTCGCATTTTTTTTTTTTTTGGAAAAGATGAGAATGTTGATCCTCCACACATGTCTCTTGGCCGATTTTCCCATGGCGTGGCGAATGATAATTCCTTCAATTTTTTTATCCACGAATAGATTGGGTTCACCTTGATTTTCCATCCCCTGCATGCTTTAATATATATTTATATATATATATATATTTGCATATTGCACGTTAGTGTAGTTTTATGATTGCTTAATTTTGTGATGAAATTTGCACTTAATTGAACAATCTTGCTCATAATACATGCTCCCTATGTGCCTTGTCCCTTCGGAACATATATACATTGAGCATGCAATTTGACTTCTATCTTGAAGAAAGATCATGCCCGTATATATACGAATTATACATCAAACTCTCTATTTCGAGAGCCGGATTGATAATTCTTAATAGAATCTCAAGGTTTGCCCTATGTACATGGGGATGACGGTTATTCTATTCCACTCGTTTTTCTGGTCCTAATGCAAGGGCACGTTACGATTTAAATTGGAATTTTCGGATTTAAGGTGTATTATGGGCAATATTGTTCACTTTTTGTTCAAATTTCGTTTTTTTTTTTTTTGTTAAATAAATACATAAAAATACCCTAAAAAAAACATCATTAATACGTAGGTTAATACCATATTTTCCTGCCATCATATTGCGTCTCACATGCCATATAGTTGCGCTAACATTTCACATAATGAGAGAAAACCCACAAAAATCACCAAATTGAGGATTTGTCACGAGAATTGGTACCGAAAGGGCATTAATTGCAAAATTAATGTAATCAAATCCCCGAATTCAAATCTCTGGTTCGTAGTAATAGAATGGTTCTCCCGCCATTTTATTTAGGTTCCTAATCAACCTACCAACAATGATTAGTGGCGACTCTAAGAATCACATTAGTATGAAATTGAGTTTTAAGTTGCGAATTGGTAGGGCTTGGGAGAGTCTGAGTTAGGTTAATTGAATGATTAATCTAATAATCCATTAACCTAGAATTTCTGAATTTTAGGTCGCGACAGCTTGGCGACTCCGCTGGGGAATATTGTGACATTGGATTTTTTTTTTAGAAAAAATCAATGGAAGCTTAACTTGGAAAATTCGAATTTGGTGAAAAAAAAAAAGGGACTCAATCAAGACTTTTATTTTTTCAGAAAATTCGGTTGATTAGTTTCTAATTTCAAAAAAAAAATTCAAGAATACCTTGGTGGATTTAGGCCTTTGATCTTTTCATGATGAAATCCTTTGGTTGGTAATGGCGGTTTCTCTAATTTCTCTTAGGTGTTAAATGTTTTTGCAGGTTATGTGAATATCATGTTTCCTGACTTTCGCTTTGTTGAATTGTCGATTTAATTTTTGTGAGTTTTTCCATGACTGGGTGCACAGATTTTGTGCATAATTCTCACATTGTTTCACTACACTCGACCTAAATTGGTAGATTGGCCTAGGATGGTGTCAAGACAAGGATCTCCCTAGCCTCAATGCAGAGGAATGGGTGCCCTTATTTTCGATCCCGAATATGTCGAGAAAGCCCGCCTTGGCCGTAATCCAATGGCATGGGATGGACTCTCGACATCCCTGAGTTCTTGTGGACTAGAGAATCTGACCAACATTTGCTTGGGTACGACTGGTCTCTTGAATCTCATAATCAAGATGGCAATAATGCATTTGCACGAGTCATGCGCATGTTCTTGTGATTGGTTATTGCTTTGCTAAAAATCAAAATGAGGTCCTCTCCTTGTTTTCAATTTACTTACATGTACGTTTTTCTGGTCGGTCCATGACGTTGTTAGGTTGGTCGTTGTCTTGGTCTATTTCGTCATGGAATGCAAGAACATCCGTACGCTCATGGTGCCCAAGTTAGCCTTGTGCGATTGGTTGACTCAATTGGACAGCGTGACCCGTGAATATGTCGATCAGAGATTGAAGAATCTAGTGCCACTTCTCTACATCCGAGTCCGCACCGGCCTTATCCAAGCCATGGCGCATTGTTGGTGTCCCATTACTTCCACGTTCATATTTGGTAAGCACGAACTTACCCCGACTCTAGAAGAATACAATGCACTCATTGGAAAATCTTTGGAGACGGAACCTATTAGTCCTTACCTTGGCTCGGACTCCGTATCGCTCTTGGCTGAATTTTTGAGAATTGAAGTTAAAATAGTCCGAAAGGTTTTGAAATCTAGCTATGGGAATTGCCCTTTTTCATTTTTAACTGAACATTTTAACAAGGCAACAGCTTTGCAAAAGGGCAAAATTTTTATGTTAGCCTTCTTCGGATTGTTGGTCTTCCCTTATTGTCAAAATCATGTCAATCCAAAGATGGTTTACTTTGTTCAACAAGTTTGTGAGGGGAAGAACTTAATCAATGCTATATTGGCTGAGACATTTATCACTCTCACCAAGTACAAACAAAAAAGGTCAAAAGTCTTCCATGCTTCGGCCGAGCTTTTACAAGTGTGGTTCGTGTCTCACATCAAAGGATGCAAAACTCTTGTCTCGGCCGACAAGCTCAGAAATTTTTGTCCCCCCATCTTGATTTTCAAAAACAAGCAAGAGGAATTTCCAAACTATCACTTTACTGAATGGCTGGCTATTATGGAAGATCCGTCTCCTCAAGTTTTTCAATGGTGTGCTAAGTGGTTCGGAGTAAGGGAGGCTCGTCTTGCCGTGGGGGTCGAATCACCGGTCCCACTGTTGGGAGTCACTGGAGCAACAGAGTACATGCCCTACCGAGTTCTGCGGCAATATGGGGTGGTTCAAACCTTGCCACCATTTCTCGACGAAGGACGACTTTTGCTAGATTTTTCTGTCATCTTACCTGAACAAGAGCATGCTGCTAACTCATGTCGTACACTATGGGATCTTTGTCGGCCGAAGAAGCTTAGCTTACCAAGGAAGAAATTGTTGTATCCGCAAAAGGCTTACCATGCCACAGAGCTGTATATCAAGAAGCATATTATCCCTGAGGCGTGGCGCCCCAAGCTCCCTCAAGTGCCCCCGACGGCCACTCTTCGGGCACAAGTCGATGTCCTTAAGCGAAAGTTGGAGAAGGCGGAAGACAAGGTTGCAAAGGTCACCAAAGCGTATAAACGGCTCAAGGATGGGATTGCTTCCTCGAAGTAGTAGACCAAGATTACTGCGAGTCGAGTCATTAGTCTTATCTTTTTCAAGTCAAGTCATGTTCCGTCTTTCTTAGTTGGTTGTTTAGGAATTTTCTTATTATACTTTCCATTGTTATGAGACACTTTGATGATTCCCTTCAATGTTTGCAATTTCATCTATTTTCTCCTGATTTGTCTCACTGTAATGCGTGATTTTTTGCAAAATGTCACGGCCAATTTCTGATCAAGAATGCTTGACGGAAGTTGAAGACAACATGATGATCTTGAACATGTTAAAATTTCAGAACCAACGGACATCATTTGCTTGGGACGAATTGGAGGCAAAGTCACGTTTTTTTTAGTACCAAAACTGCTGGATATTTTGACTGGCTGACCCTCGCGGATTCAAAGATTTTTTCGTCCCTGTTACGCTCACTTTTGGAATTACTCATCTTCACGTAAAATGTTTGGAAGATCTTCAACTATCATGTGTAAAATTTTGGGGTTGATTCACGAAGTTTTCCATTCCTTGGTGATTTTTCATTAAAGACGAAGCAGGCTGGAACTCTGGCAGTTTTTTTTTGACACCAATCAAAACGCACCGATTACCACTAGTAAATGACCTTTTCTATGAGAAATCAAAACATGAAAGTGGTAGAATCAGGTGTGAACTAATGGACTGGAAATTTTCGGGCATCAATTCGCATTTTTGATGGCCCATTTATCCTCAAAGTAAAAACCGGACAAATCAGTTTTCTGAGGAAAAGTTTTGGAAAGAAACATTAAACTGTATTGATCTATATGAAATCTTCTGGAACTCAAAACATCAAAGTTGTTTATCATCATCTTAAATATCAACCCGTAAATTTTGGCACCTTTTTGACTATCATACGAATTAATACGAATTTTCTCGTAAAAGTCGACGAAACTGGAATCTGCCTAAATCAGTCCTTTGGTTATGTTTTTGGCTTCGTTTTAAAGTCTAGATGTCGTCATGGACCGACCCACCATCCGTGTTTGGTATACTAATTGTGTTATCTACCTTTTTCAGGTTGAGTAGTTACGGATACTCCCCGAGCACCAATCATCACTCGCTCCAAGTCTAGACAAATGGCTGAGCAAGCTGAACTGTTGGCCCAGATGGAACAAAGGATGAAACAACAAATGGAGGAGCAAATGAAAGCAGTCAGTGACCAGATGGCTCAAATGAGATTAATGATGGTCGAATTCATGACCAATCAGAGGCAACCACCGACTGCCCCAGCAGCACCCATGTATCAAGCCCAGACAAGTTTTGATCCCCAGATAACTGCTCGAGGCGATGGGACCCATGGTGACATGCCTACCCTTGAGGATGCCTTTTTGCCTGGAGTTACAGGCATCGCCCCACCCCCTGTGAATGTTGTCCCATCTAGAGGCCATGACACAGCCCAACCTTTTGGGTATACCGGCTTGCCCACGACCCAAATCATTACACCACCTCAGATGACTATCTCACAGCCTAATGCTACTATTGGGATGGTGAATGACGAAAGTGCGAAGATCATAGCTCAGATGGATCAGAGGTTACGAGAAGTTGAGGGGACACACAATATCATGCCCGTCGACCTATCTATTTACTCAAAGGTCCAAGTGCCTGACGAATTCAAGATGCCCGATTTTGAGAAGTATGATGGCACCTCCAATCCTGTTCAGCATGTTCAAATGTACCAGGCTAAGATGAATAAGTACGTAGCTAACGGTCCCTTGATGGTTCAGACTTTCCAGGCTAGTTTGAAAGATGCAGCCATGAGATGGTACACGGATTATGAGATTTACCGCATGGAAGACTGGGAAAAGGTAGCCAATGTATTTGTTAAACATTTCAGTTTTAACTTGGACGTTGTCATCACCAGAGAGAATTTGGAACAGTCGGAAATGAAGGAAGGCGAGACAATCAAGCAATATGCTACTAGATGGAGAAACATCGCATCTCAATTGAAGCCAGTGCCACCTGAGCGAGAACTCATGAAATTGTTTGTCTCTACCTTACCTCAAGTAATGCGATCTCGCATCCTTGGGACGGCGGCTACTTCGTTCAGCCACCTCATTGCGATGGCCGAGGAAGTAGAGAGCGGTTTAAAGAAAGGGTGGTATGGAGATACCAGCTCTAGTGCTAAGCGGTTCGTGGCTAAGAAGGAAAAAGAGCCC
>JAGVVM010001653.1:0-14926 GCA_019149425.1 Psidium friedrichsthalianum
GGTAATGGCGGTAATTTTTCTTTAGTCTGCTGATTTTGGTGTTTAGTGGGAAGAAGATTCAGGGTGCTTCTTGATTGAGACTTGAAATTCTGTGGAAATATTTGTAATCATGTGGTTGAGTTAGGAAACAGAGCAATCCCCATCTTGTATAATTTTTTTTTTCGGAACATATTCTAGACAGGTTCATTTAATCGTTTTTAGAAATTCCATGATTTTTGCCTAAATATGGCGTAAACTCCGGCAACAAATTATGGGCAAAATGAAACCGACTATCAAGGAGAAACTCTATTTAATGGTGGACAGATAGATCAATTCGTCCTGATATCGACAACTTAAATTTGGGAAGAATTCAACCCCTACGTCACATTTACCCAAAATTAATTTTCGCGCATTACAAACATTACCAAAACTTGGTAACTGTTACATTTAAACCAAATTAATTTTCATGTCACAACAATAAAACAATTTTAGCAGATTTTGAAACTTGAGGAAGCTTCTAGGGACAAAATAGCAGATTTCCCAATCTAAAGATTCAGGTGATTTGGAAATTTTTCGTGTGACATGAAATTAGTTTCCGCAAAATATAACATGCATACAATTTTGTTGCGAATTTTTGTAACTGGAAATAAGTTTGGGAGTAAATGTGGCACGGTTGACCAGCTTGAGATTTTTATGACATGGAATTAAGTTGAGAGTGAAATGTGGCACAAATATAATAGTCCGAAATTTTGCTTGGTATTAGGCCCCTTGAAAATTTGGGACAATTTAACTATACTCCTCAAATTTGATATCCCACACAAATTATATTAATACACTCTAAATGGGAAAAGTATTCAAAAAATCCTAAACCTATTGAATTGGTACCAATTCAGTCATAAACCTTTCAATTGAACAATTTAGTCATAAACTTTTTTGCATTGGTCGGATAGATTGAATTAGTATCAATACAAAAAATTTCAGACTAAATTGATCCAATTGAAGGGTTTATGATTGAATTGATACTAATACTATAAGTTTAGGACTTTTTTGGTACTTTTCCCCACTCTAAACAGTTTTTACTAAATGAGAGAAGTACATGACTAACCATTCATGGCACTTTCATGCCAATGAATTTACTGACTTACCCTTTTCCTGTTTATTAAGCTTTTTTTACTATATGCACTTTATATCTATCTCCCAAAGCTCGTGAGTTAGTCTCACCAATTCTTTCGGACTTGTTTCCAATTCATCATTTATATAAGAAAGGGCCTTTGAGAAAGCACGAAGTTTCAGGTTGCTTGGTGTGCACAAGTGAGTAATCTATATAAGCCATGGAAATTTCCTAATTTCTAATTATTTACTCGACAAGTAATCATTATAAATAATTTGCAATAACTATTTAATGGATTTCATCATCAGATTATATTTTCTTCCATTCAAGAAAGAATTGTGATCTAAAATCTCCAAAACCATGAATAAATAATCCTGTAGATATTTTATCGATAGGAAAATTGAAGTGTAAAAAATGCAAAATAAATGCATTGGATTGACGTTGCAAACTCATCCCCGCACGAATTAGATGGATTGCCACATGAAAGGAAAACTGGTGTAGATGCAACGGACTGAATTGACGGAAGGACCAAATCGAGCTCACTGGAAAAATTATCTAAGACCAAAATGCATAACAATAGTTTAGGGGTCAAATTGAACTCGAATAAAAGTATAAGGACAAAATGCAGCAAACTAAAAGTTGAAGGGACTAAATTGAACATTATAAAAAAAGTATAAGGACCACTTTCAAAATCGTCATAAATTAAATTGAGTACTAGTAAGCATTGATGCACTGGTGGTTTTGGCAAAAGATCATGATCTACCTTTTTATAGGCGCTTCACCTGTATTCCTCAAGCCCATAAGCTAGCCTTATCAATTATTCATGAAGTTACATTATATCTCGAGTTTTAATTGGCGTAGGAAACCGATACACTTGGATGAGAAACGGTGGCTATATCGTAAATACAAGAAGACTAAGAGAGAACTCTACGGGAAGATGGACTTCTTTGGAAGAGCGGAAATATTTTAGGGTTTGTTTTACTATACAGAGAGGTTTTTGAAATGTTGGCATAGGCTCAAAAATAATAAATCTCCTAAATTGTGAGAAATATTGAACAAGTTGGGAAACACTGGGCTTGGGAACCAATAATCTTGATGGTATCCTAAAATATCCAAAACCTAAAGTAAAGTAATCTAATTTTATGTTCAAGTGCATAACGAGAGTATGTAAGCCAATACCTACTTGCACAATGAAAGCTATTAAAATCAATTAATGAGAGATTTTCTGCCTTTTCTGTTCTTCTACTTAGTAAACAACACTAAGGCTGCGTTTATTTTACGGAAAATGAAGGATTTAAAAAATATTTTTGTAAAATTAATTGCTTTAAAAAATTTAATGAGGGAAAAATATTTTCATTATTCATGAAAATGTTTAGAAATAAATTGTCGTCAACAATAAAAATATGTTTTATTAACTATTTATTTCAGGCGATACACCCAATTGATCGTTTGAAAAATATTTTTCAAACAATCAATTGGCATCGCCGCTCTCGAAAATTTAAGGCAACGATCCAACTTTTAGAATTGAAATTCTAGTGGCTACTTCTCATGCATCTTGGTAACATCTCTTGGGCCGAGCCAATACTCTGCCTCACTACCTGAGCCTCCTCCTGCAGGAACTAATGTCTTGACTGACTCTGCACCATCATCTGATGAAGTTTAGCATCTGTATTAATCGTGTTAAGGGTGGCTGCGAAAAAGTTATCGATTTGTACTCCGGCGGAGCGGCGATGCCAATCACCTGCTTCCTGTTTTCAGCTGCATCAGTGATCGGTTCTCAGAATATTGATCTTCAGAGTACCCAAATGCCCCAGAGTTCATGCTGAACTGGAATGGAAGACAATGTTCACCGCAATGGCAGAAATCTGCTTCGAGTACTGTGACAGCGGTATTACAAGCAAACATTACAACACTAACCTAGCAGAATCACAATGAACCCAGAAATATACGTCTGTAATGCAATAAGGAGAAAAGGAAATAGTCCGCATGCTACGGGCTTTCCTCTTCATCGGCACAATATGTCGAACTATGTTTCTTCTAATTACATAGCTTATATTAACATGTCTATGACTTGGACAAGCATGCTGCAGAAGGCTGATCCGAGTGCAAATTTCATTGATGACTCTCAGTGCACCTTCTGGCCTTTGGTATGATTTGCTTTCTTAGCTGAAGGGAGTGGATCTACGAGGAACGACTTCATGTGTTTGCACACCTCTTTCATCTTCCCATCCATCGCGTGACCGCAATCTTTTATAACCACTAATTGCGCGTTTTCATCCAAATGCCTGGCCAAAGTCATTTGAACGATGGAAAAAAAAAAGAAGAAGCAGGTTATCCCATCAAGAAAATTTACCAAGAGCCATTCAGCAAAGACAGATCCTCCTGGAATTTTGGTGAACATGAACGTTGAATGTTTGAACTGAAGGGGTCTTGCATGATTAAGAACACTTGGTTCTGCAGATTTGTTTTGATCCGATTATGATGTTTATGCAAGTGCTTCTTAGAGAATCGATCTTATAAAGAAAGTAGAAAAACCAAAGCAAAGCGTGGAAGGGAAACCTCTTTAATCTGTGACCCAATTCCAATGGAAAGACTTTATCAGATTCCGCCCAGATTATCAGCGTCGGCTGCATCAGAAAAGATCCACGGCTTGAGAGGATGTCCAAAGAAGAAAGAAGATATACCGAGTCAATTGCATGAGTCCGATCAAGTGGACAGAGATTTCGAGAGGAAGAAACCTGTGTTATCTTGGGAAGTTCAGACATCTTCCTATCTTTGAATAAGGCATTGATCAGCCCTGTCCTTTCTTGATGGTACTCCGTGCACATAACCTGCAGACAATCATGGTGATCTTTCTTGAAATGCCACAGAACTCGAGCTTTCGAGATGAACTTCTCCAAGATTGGCCAGCGAGAAGCATCATCAAACAAAGTCTAAATATTTAGTTTTTCATGAGTTTGTCGAAAGAGCACATCTGACGCAAGACTGATGACAGCGAGAGTTAGCACTTTGCATCACAAGCTGCTGTTTAATCGCTACTGGCCTTCACAACTAGATATCTTCTGGAGTCTTAGTTCACAAGGTACAAGCTAATTGTTCATTTTATCTATTATCTGAAATGTTCTATTGAATCAAGATTCGGGGACTAAACGACACCAATGCTATATTCCTAGACCTCAAATATGGGTTAGAGGGAACGAAGCTGCGATAGTCGAGGGCGGAATCCGAATGGTGACTTTTGTTCGACCAAGAGTTCACGTCCTTGGGTGTGTACAAACTCTCATAGAATCGCCAGATAACATGGTGTTTACTCTGTTCTCTGAAAGCAGAGGCCATAAAACCGCAGGAGAGCCATGTAAAGATTCTACTTCCCCATTCAATGCAGCTATTACCTGATAATTAACTGCACAAAACTTCCATTCTGGATCAGGAAAAGGAAGGGTGAGAATTTCGGTAGCAAAGGAAAACGAAAACCAGACACTTGGGGTTTTTTTTCCAAATTAGGGTTAAAAAAATTTATTTACAAAACTAGGGTAAAAAAATAATTTACAAAATTGGGGCCCGTGTGGCATTGCGTGCGGCACTGTAGCGCCTGGCCCGTGCGGCACTTATAATGCTGCACGGGCCATGCAGCACTGTGCAAGTGCTGCCCGGGCCCATGCGGCACTTGCACAGTGCCGCCCGGGCCCGTGAGGCATTATAAGTGCTCACGGGCCCATTTTTGTTTTTTAATTTCGTTTTTTTTTCTTTTTTAATATTTATATAACTTTGTAAATATAATTTTTTTCTTTTGTCGCTTATTTTTATAACATAATTATCAATAATTAATTGAAAAAATTGTTAATATGTATGTAATTATTTTATAAAGTATGTAAATAAATTAATTAAAAATATTCACAAGGCCGGTGCGGTAGCATTTTTTTATTTCATTTTTTGTATGTGTTTTTTATTTACTATTTATATAACTTTGTAAAAATAATATTCACGTAAATATAAAAATATTCACATAAATATAATTCTCAATTAATTATTGATAATTATTTTATAAAATAAGCTTCAAAAAATTATATTTATAAAATTATAAAAACATGTAAAAATAAGAAATTAATAAAAAAACTACCGCAGCAGCCTCATGAATATTTTTTTATCAATTATTTATATAGTAAATAAATTAATTACATATATCTTAATAAAATTTTTAATTAATTATTGATAATTATGTTATGAAAAAGTTTCAAAAGGAAAAAATATATATTTACAAAATTATATAAATTTTATAAATAAAAAACGTAAAAAAATACGAAATTAAAGAAATGCTAATTATCTTAATATTTTTTATTAATTATTAACATAAAAAAAATTAAACAATAATCATATTAATATAATTTTAATTTTTATTTAATTATTGCTATAAAAAAAAGCTTCAAAAGGAAAAATATATATATTACAAAATTATATAAATATAAAATTATAAAAATACTTAACTACAAAATTAAAAAAAATTGTTTCACCAAGCTCATGAATATTTTTTATTAATTATTTACATAGTAAATAATTAATTACATACATCTTAATAAAATTTTTAATTAATTATTGATAATTATGTTATAAAAATAAGCTTCAAAAGGAAAAGATATATGTTTACAAAATTATATAAATATAAAATTATAAAAATACGTAAAAAAATACGAAATTAAAAAAATGCCGTCGCACCAAGCTCGTGAATTTTTTATTAATTATTTACATAGTAAATAATTAATTACATACATCTTAATAAAATTTTTAATTAATTATTGATAATTATGTTATAAAAATAAGCTTCAAAAGGAAAAAAATATATATTTAAAAAATTATATAAATACGTAAAAAATACGAAATTAAAAAAATGCCGTCGCTTCAAAAGGAAAAAATATATATTTACAAAATTATAAAAATACGTAAAAAATACGAAATTAAAAAAATGCCATTGTACCAAGCTCGTGAATATTTTTATTAATTATTTACATAGTAAATAATTAATTACATACATCTAATAAAATTTTTAATTAATTATTGATAATTATGTTATAAAAATATGCCTCAATAGGAAAAAAATTATTTTTGCAAATTTATATAAATAGTAAATAAAAAAACACATACAAAAAATGAAATAAAAAAATGCTACCACATCGGCCTCGTGAATATTTTTAATTAATTTATTTACATATTTTATAAAATAAGTACATACATATTAACAAATTTTTTCAATTGATTATTGATAATTATGTTATAAAAATAAGCTACAAAAGAAAAAAAATTATATTTACGAAGTTATATAAATATTAGAAAAAAGAAAAAAAAACGAAATTAAAAAATAAAAATGGGCCCGTGGGCACTTATAATACCTCACGGCCCGGCCGGCACTGTGAAAGTGCCGCATGGGCTCGGGCGGCACTTGCACAGTGTCGCATGGCTCGTGCGGCATTATAAGTGCCGCACGGGCCGGGCGCTACAGTGCCGCATGGGCCCATGCGGTATTGTGACTGCTGCACGCCCGTGCGGCATTTTGAATGCCGCACGGGCCCCAATTTTGTAAATTATTTTTTTACCCTAATTTTGTAAATATTTTTTTTTAACCTTAATTTGGAAAAAAACCGGACACTTGGCTTCAACTAAACTCAGATTCCAAGGCAATGCGCGAAAAGACAAACGTGCAGCTGAGAGATTTGTAACTTTTTACCGACTTACATCGATGAAATCCTGCAAAAAGCAAGTGGGCACATTCATCATAGGCTTGTGTAAGACGACGTTGAGCATCTCTTTCATCTTCTCTGGCGTCTGCGGTAACATGATACTCACAGCCTCGTCGATGCTCTTCACCTGCCGGACGACATTGCCCAAAGACTCACTTAGTTCCTCATCACAAGTAAGAAATAGTACGACACGCACAGAACTCCACACAAGTCGTTTCTGCAACGGGATTACCACTCAGGAAACAAGTCTATCTAATGTTTGTTGGCCCACCTGAAACATGCCATCCTCCATGTCCTTCTCCTCCATACAAACCCCTGCACCGCACAGAACCAACTTCTCCACCATCTCTGGAAACTGCGCCGCCAAGCTATACGCCACGAACCCACCGTAGCTTCCCCCCAATACGTTCGTCTTCCTCACTCCCTGAGCCTCCAAGAGTCCTGCAAAACGGGTCAAATACTGATCCGAGTCAGTCTTGCTCAGAGTCGTGTGCTATCCTGTCTGTCAGAAAGTCGACCGTCTTACCTGCCACGCACTGAGCCTGAAAGTGCTCGGTCCGCTCGGGCCGGGTCGTGTAGGAGTCGCCGAAGAACAAGAGATCAGGCACGTAAACGTTGAATCTCGCGATGAAGCGCGAGATGAGCCCGTTGAACTGCCACGTCGCGTTGGCTCCGAGGCCGGGCAAGAGGAGCAAGTTGGGCTTGTCTGGCTCGTACGTCTTGGGGACCCAACAGTGCATGACCGTGCCGTCGCCGAGGCTGGCGGTGGTCGGTTTCAGGCCCGCCCAGGAGAAGGAGAAGCGCAACCATCGGTCAAATGTTGCTGAAAAGCTGAAGCACTTTACCATCAAGACGTTGTGATCTTCTTGAGGTTCTTTGAGGAGAGTGGGTCGCTTTTGGATGAAGGATCAGATGGAAAGAAATGGCGGGTTTGATCAAGAAATGAAGAGGGTGTCTTCTTTCCTTCTCTCTTAAGAATGTGATGTCAATCTGCTAATGGCGGAATTTTCTTCAGTCCGCTGATTTTTTTTTTGGGTAAGGTCTTCAGTCCGCTGATTTTGGTGTTTACCGGGAAGAAGATTCAAAGGAGCTTCTTGATTAAGACTTGAAAAGTCAAAAACAGACAAGATTGGATGGTCTATACATTCAATAGGTCAAGCAAATCTTAATCGTGAATAAGGTGGGTCGCGTGATGAGAGTCTCATAATTAACGGTAAAGATGATATTGGTCCCCATAATCTATAAACCATACAGTAACTTCCAATCAAATTGTGGGCTTCTGACCAAAAAGAAAATTGTGGGCTTTTTTTTGCGTTTTTTTTTAAGAAAGAAAATTGTAACATTTTATTTTACTGCAAAGATTCAAAATTACATGAAAATTTTTTGTATAAAAAACTATACAAGAATACGTGTCAATTTATGTGAATATAACAGTTTCGGGTATTTCCGAGTCTTAAAAGAGTGAATGTGCGCCAAACGCGGGATTCAGATTAAGGGCACACATGATAATCATTCTATTTCTCTGTTTCTATTCCAAATTTGTTTCTGAAACATGTTTGGACAAAAATTCGTTTGGTAATGCAATTATATTTTTCCATTTCTAGAATAAAATTTTGTTCCAAAAATAAATTTGAAAAAGAAATGAGAAGTTAAAAATTATAACTTCTCTCTGCTCCAAAAACAGAAATGAGAAATAACCTACCAAAACCTTTTTTTGTCGGTCGCCGCCCATCACTACCAACTGCCGACCTCCTAGGCCACCCCCGCCCACCGTCAGTAGTCGTCGATCTGCTGCCAGCCGCCAATTGCCACAGCAACCCCCCTCGGCCACCTTCAAAACCATTGCCCCCCGTCGTCACCTCCCGCCACCAACCACTACCCTCTGCTACCCAACGCCATGACGACCGCTAACTGCTGCTGACCAATGCCTGTCGTCACCCATCGCTTGCCGCCGGTTGCCATTGCCCCCTACCGCATCATCGGCTGCAGCTGACCGTTGACCCTTGTGCTGCTGACCACCGCCTCTCTTTGCCCTCAACAACCAACCACTGCCTACCTCTATTGCCCACTACTACCCTTCGTCGGCCATTGCCGCCTACTACTGCCGACCATCACAATTGCTACTACCTGGAGGGGTAAAAAAATAAATAATAATTTTTATTTTAAATAGTAAATAATATTTTACATTAATAATTATTATTTTTAAATAAATTTTAAAAATTTTAAAATAAAGTAAAAATTTTTCATAGAAGATTTTGTATTAATAATACTCCAGAAGTGCAAATTTTTAACTGTTATCAAATGAACTTCTATTCTAGGAATATAAATTTTATGTTGTTATCAAATGTGTTTGTTTACTCAAAAATTCATTTAGAAATTAGAAATAGAAAATTTCTTTTTCTAGCTAGAAATTAATTTCAAAAATCAAATGATTATCGTGCGCACCCAGCAAAAGCCTATGCGGACGTGCAATTTTATAATAATTTAGAAGTGTCAACATCAAGGGTGCTCCATGGATCAAGCGTAGCTAACAAGAAAGTTTTTCGATTTTCCTAAACATTAATTGTTCATGTGGCAAAGGAATATCATTGTACGGACCCAGAAGCTTGTTTATGGTGGCGAGTTAAGTAGCACCAACAGTAACACGAGATACAATATGATACGATATGCTAACACATCATTTTTCAAAAAGTAGAGAATTTTAATACGTTGAGATATATTGTATATTAAATGTATCTTTTTATATATACATGATAATTTAAAAAAAATGGTGAGTTTTTTTTTTTATAAGGCAAGAATGAAAAAATGGTGAGTTTCTTCTTCTTCTTTTGATAGAGATTCACATTTTTTTTTTGCTAACTGGGTATATTAATTTTGGATGATTGGATAGGTGACTTAAGCATATATATTTCTTTGATAAATGTATATTTTGATCTCTAGCTTACTAAAAATGCTTAAAATTGACCACGTGTGTGTCTAAATGACATGTTGGACTGCTAGACTCACATGTCTCTGGTATGTCTAGAGCATTGACCACGTGTCAGTCACATATCAGAGAGTGTCGAAATATTGGAGAGTGTCGGGCACAATGCAACATGACACTACATGACATGGAGGCCCATAGAAAGTGTCAATGCTTCCTAGGTGGCGAGGGCCTGGGCGAGATAACCCTCATCCACGGTTGGCCCTCACTAGGCGAGGCAAGGCGAGGCCGTTTCTAGTGAGGGCCAGTTTGTCGGCGAGGTGTCAACTACAAGTCCTCTCGCCAGTGATTCTTTTTCTTTTCTTTTTTCTTTTTCCTTTTTTAATTTTTTTTTTTTAAAATTTCTAATTTATTTAATTAAAAATTAGATTAAAATTGAATTTTGACGAAAATGCTCTTGATCGGCTACAATACTTAGCCGACCAGTGAGGTCAAGCCCTTATTTGAAATAGACATGGCCACTTCAGACCCTTATTTGATATTGTCACGCCACTTTAGGCTTTTCTTTAAAACGATATCCACTTCAAGTTCTTATTTTTAAAAAAAAGGATGACACTTTGGCCCCTTATTGAAAATTTTTCCTTTTTGCATGCACTTTATATCAATCTCTCAAAGCTTGTGAAAACGCACATAGTCGAGATTCCGGGACTAAACAACACCAATGCAACACGACACTACATGACATGGAAGCCCATGGAAAGTGTCAATGCTTCCTAGGTGGCGAGAGCCTAGGCGAGATGACCCTTGCCTACGGTTGGCTCTCATTGGGCGAGGCCATTTCTAGTGAGGGCCAGTTTGCTGGCGGAGTGTCGACTACAGGTCCTCTCGCCAGTAATACTTTTTTTTCTTTTTCATTTTTTAGTTTTTTAAAATTTCTAATTTATTTAATGAAAAATTAGGTTAAAATTGTATTTGACAAAAATGCTCTTGATCGGCTGGAATACTTAGCCGACCAATGAGGTTAAGCCCTTATTTGAAATAGACATGGTCACTTCAGACTCTTATTTGATATTGTCATGCCACTTTAGGCTTTTCTTTAAAACGATATCCACTTCAAGTTCTTATTTGAAAAAAAAAAAAAGGATGACACTTTGGCCCCTTGTTGAAAATTTTTCCTTTTTGTATGCACTTTATATCAATCTCTCAAAGCTTGTGAAAACGCACATAGTCGAGATTCCGGGACTAAACAACACCAATGCAATATTCCTAGACCTCAAATATGGATTAGAGGTAGCAAAGCCGCGATAGTTGAGGGCAGAATGCTGAATGATGTTTAGTCTGTTCTCCACAAGCAGAGGCCTTTCTATTTAGAATATAATCGGCCCGACACCTCCGAATCCTGAGCAATAAAATGTGAACATGATTATTATGAGTATGGTCAAGAAAAGGTTTACACAATAACATAAAACTGCCCCATTCGATGCAGCTATTACCTGATAATTAATTGTAAGAACTTCCATTCTGAATCAGGAAAAGGAAGGGTGAGAATTTCGCTAGCAAGAGAAGTGAAAGCTGAACACTTGCACCAACTATACTCGGATTCATAAGCAATGTACGAAAACATGAACGCACAACTGAGAGCTTTGTAACTTTTCGCCGGCTTACATCGATGAAATCCTGCATAAAGCAAGTGGGCACAATCCTCACAGGCTTGTGTAAGACGACCTTGATCATCTCTTTCATCTTCTCCGGCGTCTGCGGTAACATGCGACTTACGGCCTCGTATATGCTCTTCTCCTGCCTAGACATTCCGAAGGACAGACTCAGTTTCATTATCACGAGCATCAGGAAACTGCAAGATATGCACTGAACTCCTCGGGAGAAATACACACGAGTAGTTCTACAACGTGATAACCACTCAGGAAACGAGTCTATCTAATGTTTCTTTGGCCCACCCGAAACATCCCATCCTCCATGCGAACCCCTGCACCGCACATAACCAACTTCTCCACCATTTGAAGGAACTGCGCTACCAAGCTACACGCCACAAACCGCCGTAACTTGCTAGGAACACGTTTGTCTTTCTCACTCCCTGAGCATGTTATAAATAATTAATTATGATCCCACATTAATAAAATACCAGCATTTAAATTATGTCAACGCTATATTATGCACATTAATTTTACGTGATAACCATCTCGCTTGATAACCGTCTTGATGGGAGAAAGTTATCTATAAGGGGCAAACGCCAGTTTAAATGGTTATCTAAGCCAAGCCCTCTACGTTAGTTTTAAAAAAGGTGGTTACGACGTCAGTTTTTGATTCGTCATCAGTTTCTCATTGAGAACGACTTGAGAGAGTTACGTTCACTGGCTAGAAAGATCCCATTTTCGTCAAACGTTTAGCGCACGTACACGAAATCATCGTATTCATCAATGGCTGGAGGTGTGTTCGTTTACTATCCATGTTTTCGCAATTTCGTTCCCGATATCGCACGAATTTCGTTTCGTGTTTAAGATTTTGGGATCGTTAGTTTTCTTCGAATTATAGTCCTTACATTTGGTATCAGAGTCGATAATCTTTGCCTTGATGTTTAACGTATGATTTGCATTGAATTATTATATTTTGGTGAATTTTGTGGAATTTTTGGGTAAACCGTTTTTGGGGTATTCTGGCCGCAAGAGTTTTTGGCCAATTCCGACCGAATTCCGGCAAGTCGCGGCATGATTTCGGAACCATAGAGTTGTCTTGCCATGGGGAACAAAAACCCTAAGGTATCTCGATTTTTGGTTGTTTGGCGGAGATGAATTTCGGAAAAGAATTTACGGATTATGGTTTTTTGCGTTTGAGCGATTTTGCTCGATTTCGGGAAAAATCCTTTACCTTTTTCGTTGATTCTTGGACCTATATGGTCGTGCCAATAATATCTTCAAAACCCACGTTTTATTTTGGTCGGATGAAGGCTGCCGGAGGAGAATCGTCCGGTGGTTGAACGGCGGTTTTCGAGCGACGATTGTACTATTCGGAGAAGATTTGCATGTAGGCAATTAAATTTTTTTTAAAAAAAAAACATGCCTTGGAGCAGTTACACATGTCAACATGCGCTCATGGGGCCACTCACCCACGTGGGTACGAGTTGCCCAGGGAGGCACGCGGGCAGCTCCTTTATTTATTTAAAAAAAATCGTGTAGAACAGGATTCGAACCCATGCCCTATGAGGGCAACACAATGGGAAGCCTCATTCCAACTCTGCCATTTTGACAATAGATGACTTAAGTTGGAATGTTATTAACTTCTTCAAGAAATGGGCCTAAGAACTCAAATAATTCGTTTTTGTTTTTAGTTGCTGTTTGCGCCAGAATTTACGGTTCTCCCCCAATATAGTTTAATTACGGTTTTACCCAGTCAGTTAATTTACAGTTTAGTCCATGCCCACGTAAATTTACAAATTTGCCCTTATATGCAATATTAGGTATATTTTGCATGAAATTAAATGTTTCGTGATCTATATATTTTATTAATTAGAGTTTAGCCACAGCAACTCTAATTAGATTAATTTATATATTAAGAGTTTCTAGATCACATATAGTAAATGACATTTCCTTGTAATTAATTGTATTAATAGAATGAATTTATTCCACAGGAATTTTCATTATATTAATATGATTAATTAGGTTGAAATATCATATTATTTTTCTTAATTTCCCCACAGGGATTAGGAAAAGAAATATAATATGATGGCTTCATCATATAGTCACTATGAATCTATTTAAATTAGAAACTTAGCTCACATGTAGTTTTTGATGTTATTTGATTCATATCATATGACATGTTTTGCATGGGTAAGACGTGTACCAAGTGAATTTGCCTCAAATATTATGACGTAAGTATGTTTATTTGTTTATTATGCAGTTTTACTGCCTGTGAATATCTCTGATATTATTGTTTCCTGAATTGAACGATGACAACTATAAGGCTTGGAATGAGTTAATTCTCCTTCAATTGGGGTGTATGGACATTGATTATGCTATTCGGAAAGATGAATCACCTGCTGTTACAGAAACTAGCACTCCAGCTGAAGTTTCTCTTTATGAACAATGGGAGTGGTCTAACCACCATAGTGTAATGTTCATAAGGAGTAAACTTTTTGCTAGTATTTGTGGTTCAGTCACTCAGCATAATAATGTCAAGGCTTTGCTGGCGGCTATTGATGGGCAATTTGCATTTTCGGAAAAGGTCCATGCCATGACCTTGATCATGAAGTTTTCATCGTTGAGGCTCACTAGTGTCAAAAATGTGCGTGAGCACACCATGAAAATGAGGGATATTGTGGCTCAGCTCAAGTATCTTGAGGTTGAGATACCTGAGTCCTTCCTTATATACTACATTCTGAACTCTCTTCCTTAACAGTATACACCTTTTAAGATTTCTTATAACATACAGAAGGAGAAATAGTCAATTAATAAACTCATGACCATGTGTGTTCAAGAGAAAAAAAAAGACTGCTTATGGAAATGGGAGAGAGTGCTCATTTGGCAACACAAGGAAGACATAAGGGGCAAGATAAGCGTAAGAGAAAGGGTAAAATACATCCCCAAGTTGACATTAAGAAGGAATCCAAATGCTTCTTCTGTAAAAAGAGAGGGCATATAAAGAAGGATTGCATCAGATATAAGGCCTAGCTTGAGAAGAAAGGTAATCCAACATCTTGTGTTTGTTATGAATCTAACATGATCGATGTGAGTCACAACACTTGGTGGATTAATTTTGGATCTACAATCCATATTTCGAATTCCTTGCAGGGCTTTCAAAGCCACAGGAAGCCGATGGGAAGTGAACAGTACATATATTTAGGAAACAAGATACGTTCGCATGTGGAAGCTATTGGACATGCAATTTAATCGTATATAGTGGCTTTGTTTTAAATTTGGAAAGGACCTTTTATATACCTAGTTTCTCTTGAAACTTGATTTCAGTTTCAAGACTTGTACTATTTGGTTATTCCTTTCACTTTTCAGATTCGACTTTCAGTTTGTTGTATAAATCTGAAATTGTTGGGAATGGTATTTTATCTGATGGTCTTTTTCGAATTAATTTACAAGACCAATGCCTTTTATAATGCAATGCATGTTCATGATAACACTAGTATAAAACGATGTGTTGTGAAAGAAGATTCCTCTT
>JAGVVM010001654.1:0-27112 GCA_019149425.1 Psidium friedrichsthalianum
GCTATTTCCGGCTAAATGGACTGAATTAACACAACTGTAAAATGTTTAAGACTTAATTGGCCCAAAAAAAAAAAGATTCAGGATTGAATCGTTACAATTGCAGGAAATTTATAACTTTTTTTTTTTTTTGATAATTCTCCCTCATCATCGCCCAAAGATGGAAGTCCCATGAGAGATTTGGATCTGGGAATATTCGTTGCGTGAGGGCAATATGCTCTCTTTCTTTATTATTCTTCGATTCCCAACTTGAAAGGGGAGATGTGAATGTACTTTTCTCTTCTCCCACCAGCTTTGCTCTGTCGCTATTCGTAGCATTGAGACGTTGAGAATGCTTTGTCCATTCATGTGTATCATATCCTCTTTGTCCCACGCATTTCTCTGTACAAGTACACTCATAGGACTTGTTAGTTAGTATCCAATTCATTAACAATATCAATCGCCTCGTTAGATGTGATATGACCAAAATTTCAGCAAACTAATTATGGATGAGATACCTTTTTGTCTGCAATTTAATTCATAAGATACCTTACTTGTGTTCATTCGTGGAATGATTGGCGGTTCATGATTCTTTTACCTTCTTGGGTTTTTGAATAGATTCTTTCTTCCAACAAATAGGCAAGGAACCATCTCAACATACATATACACATTTCCCACCAATCTATTCTGTACAAGCCAAAATTTGCACAGAGAAGAGTGATAGAGCTCAAACTAAGCAAAAACATGGCATTTGGCTCCACTTCACATCTCTGGAACAAATGGAACATCCGAGGCTGCGTCATATTGAGCTCTCGCTTCAGGTTTTTCTTATTCTATTTGCACCCCTTAGAAAGAAAATAGCAAACCACTGCATTGTTTCCCTCTTGTGGTTGGCCTATTTGATGGCAGACGCGGTAGTTGTATATGGGATTGGGCTCATCTCTCATAGCCAAGCAATTTGTGCGCCCATGCAGTTGAAGTAGATATATCACTCAGGCATTTTGGGCCTCATTTCTCTTGCTACATCTTGGTGGTCCAGACACCATCACTGCCTTCTCTTTGGAGGATAGTTTGCTTTGGAAACGGCATCTGCTCAATCTCGTCTTCCAAGTTGGTAGCGCTATCTATCTTTTTGGGCAAATATATTTTAGCGACGAGTCACTGGTGATCCCAACGATGCTGGTGTTTCTTGCTGGGTTCATAAAAAATGTGGAGAGGGTCGTGGCACTTAATCTCTCGAGCCTCTCGGGGCTTCGGGAATGGACGGTCATAACGCTATCCAAACCTCTATAGCATTTGAGCCGTTGGTTGAACAACTCGAAACTGTGGAGTGTAATTATGCTAATGAAGAAAAAGCAAAGCTTGCGGAGAGCGAGGTGGTGAAGCATGCTTACTACTTCTTTAATATCTTTGCAATCTTCATCTCAGATCTCTGCTACGAAGATACAGATCGCCGTCGGAGCGACAGGTATTTCCGCAAAATTTCTGCGTTGGATCTATTAAGGGTGATATCGGTTGAACTCGATTTCATTTACGAGGTGCTCCACACAAAAGCGTTGACGATACGTTCCAAGTGGAGCTGCATTTTTCGCTTCATAGCCATCATTGAGGTTGTGATGGCTTTGATCCTGTTCAATCGCTTCAAGAAGCATCAGCTCCGCAAACTTGATGTGGAAATCACTCATACTCCTTCTTTTCGGAGGGATTGCTCTTGATGTCATAGCTCTATTCATGCTCGTTTTCTCTGATTGGACTCTGGCCAAATCAAGTGGTGCAACATAGGATCATCTAAATTAGATTCATTTCTCCACAAGTTAATATCCGCCACGGATGACTTGAGGAAGCCCCGATCTGCAGCAATGCCTAATGCCAATGGTATGTATGCGGTCTTACATACACGATTCATATTTCGAAGGTGGTCAGAATCCATCTCTGCTTGCAACATTTTCTCCACATTCCTGAAGAAGAGTCCGAGAAAAATGTACAAGCGCAATCAACACTGGGGCTTCCTCGCCTTTTCTACTATCTGTGCGTCCCATTCCATATGGTTGAGAAGATCATCTCTTGCTTCCAACAAGCTCGTGAGATAGTCATGAGAAGGAAATTATCAATCGATATGAAGATTCCAAGGTACATGTCCAAGAATCCCTTTATTCTTAAGCTGTGGATCTATATCTTTCGGGAGGTGAGACGTAAATCCAAAGACGCGCGTAATCTGACAGAGGCGGGGAAGATATTTGAGGCTAGAGGTGATCTGTTTTCTCCAAGGTAAACCGGAAGGGATCGATTGCGAGAATCTCCTAGAGCATTTCACCAAGGCTAATTACGACGATATTGTTATAATGTGGCATGTCGCCACTGAAATCTGGCACAACAAAGAGAAACTCACCGACAGAAATGACGAAAGGGAGTTCAGCAAGATCCTTTCCGACTACCTGCTGTATCTTTCCTTAATCAGCCTAATGTGGTGTCCGCTGTGTCGGGCTTTGCCCAAATCACATTATTGAGCGTGCTAATCGACTTAGAGGTTTACATCAAAGACGCCAAGGATCTGGAGGGGCTATGCAAATCATTGTACGATGCTCCTCCAACCAGACACTCGCATTTTGAATTGCCGCTCCGCCAGGGGATCGTATTGGCCCGAAAGATGGAGAGCTTCGGGGAAAGGAAGTGGAAGGTGATGAGCGGAGTGTGGGTCGAGATGCTGTGCTATGCAGCAGGTCATGTTAAGGGAGAGGCTCATGTGCAGGTGCTAAGCAAAGGTGGAGAGCTTCTCGCCTTCGTTTGGCTGTTGATGGCTCATTTCGGTTGTCTCTGCAAACCCGAATGGGGCTACCGTGCGGAGGATATTTTCACGGCAGAACCGGACTCAGAAGAATTCGGCGACGATCAAGAGGAAGATGATAAGCCAGTGGCATCCCCGATTCGTCTACAATCGATTACAACAGAATCAATTTTCATTCTAAGTATTTTTGTTCTTTTTATAAACGACTAAGATTCATGCTCCTTCTTTCTTTGTTTATTCTTGATGCCAAATTTCAAAGGGGGGGTCGGGATGTACTTTCCTCTTCTCCCGTAATTGCCTTATCCACTCATTCTATGAAGATGATTTTTTTTATTATTTATTTATGGTAGTGGGCGTATACACGTAGGATAATTCAACCAATATTCCCTTTTGTTGACCGTCATCAGATGGATAGTCCCATTCTAGTCGAATTAAATCTTTCAATTTCTACTGTTTAATCTCCCCGGTTTATTATTCGCGCACAATAGTGTGACCGAGTTTTTCCTGTAACATCGATCGACTCATCAGAAGCACAACACAAGACACCACATAGATTACGTCATTGCTCCTTGAAGCATTAGACTGGAAATGGATTGCGGCTACTCATGCGCGTATACATTGCGAGTGTGACCCTCGCCCAGATGAACGTTAGGGGCCATGACATCCTCGCTTGGATTTGAGCGAGGGCGCAGAGGCCCACGCCCATGGCGAGGGTTGGCTAGCGACTTTGCTGGTCCAGAGTTGAAAAAAAAAGAAAAAAGAAAAAAGAAAAAGATGACAAAAAAAATACAAAAAGAACAAGACTTTTCATGTCATTACAAATAAATATGTATTGATTTTTTCATATCTTTTAACTTTTATAGCATTCTCATCGCTATGGCTAAAATTGAACGTAATTCTAAATAAACACTCAGTTAACTATTTTTGTTATTAATAAGCATATAAAAAATGCATTATCCCTAATGAAAGCAATTGCCGGCTGATGAACACATGCTTGTCATGCGCACAATCGATAATGCATCATCCATTCATTCTATGAAACCATCTCCTCTTTGTTCCGCACATCATTTTTGACCCATCAATCATGCAAATGAAAATGCATGTTTATTAGGGCGTGGCCTGATATGATTTGTCAGATAGTATCTATCCGTTGTGGCTAACAGTGCAGCCTAGATGGTGGTGAATAAGTTGATTATTACCACTTGATATTATTTAAAATAATCATTAAAATCAAGTTCTCTATATTTAGGTTTGGCTTAATATATGTAAAAAATAAGCCGATGGTATCTAGTGCAATATCCTTCTATCAAATAAATATACAAAGCGGAGGTTGCAGGCAGATGTTCGGCTTCGATCAAGCCTAGGTTCATTCTTCGACACTAATCTACTAGCAATCCTTTGAGTAGTTACAACGTAGCATGTGCTCATACAGCCAAATCTCACACACTACTACAACATTCATACAATTCTCCAATAGATTACAACCAGTGACAAGTACTCCCAATCAATGAACTTCTCAATCACAACACAAGAAGAGTATGCATCCAATATGATGCTTTCTCCGTTCGAGTCATTCTTATCTTCTTCAGCATGTGTTGATCTTCTTTTACGTCTTCAATCTTCAGATTAGCCATTGGATAATCTTCAGATATTCAATTTGAGCCGTTGAAAAATAATCTGCACAATCACTAGGAGATCTGGTCACTCATACAATCAAATATTCCAAGTGAGGGTGTAGTTTTCACGAATGGAGTTGACTATATTAGGAAATAATCCTTTTTCACAAGTGATTGAGGATTGATTGGATTCTTCTTCGTCGACTAGTTCCCCTTCTGTTAAGGTCCATCTAGTCTTCAGTCTTTCCACTTTATACTGTGGATTATGTATTGGTGATTATCGATGATATCGTTGTTGCCTAAATAATACTTACAAGCATTTATCGATTACAACAAGAATAGATTATTTTGCCAATTTCAAAATATCATATGTGGTTTTCTAAAGATCTAATTCATTAATAATATCAAGTATCTTGTTAGATGTGATATCACGAAACATTTAATTAAACTAATCATGGATGATATTTTATTCTTCTGCCATTAAGGACAAAGATACCTTGCTTGTGTTCATTCACAAATGGATAGTTGTGTAAGTAGAATTGAGATAGGACCAATTCAATGATAAAACATTATCAGTCACAAAGCAATAAGCATCATCCGTGCATGAGATACTTTTCTTCTACCATTAAAAGCATGAAATACCTTGCCTATGTTCATTCGAGGAATGTTTGGCTCATGATTTCTTTACCTTTTGACAAACAAGCAAGGCACCGTCTTAAAATATATATCCCTAATATTCCTCCTATATCCCTACAACAATATAGAGAGGAGCAATAAAGTTCAAACTAAGCAAAAACGTGGCATTAGCTCCATTTGGATATGCTGATCGAATGAAACATCCGCGGATTCTTGAGAAAATTACCAAAAAGTCATAAATCTATTACAATTGTGCCAATTCAATCCTAAATTTTTTTTTGTTGAATCAGTTCTAACCTTTTGTAATTGTGTGAATTCAGTCCATTTGACCGACCGACGCTGACGTGGCAAAATAATATTTATAATAACTTTTTTATGTCTTTTTTTAGGGTGTGGCCCGGCAGCCTTGTCGGCCACCGGTTGAGGTTTGGTGAGGTTGCTGCCCCCTATGTGAGGTTACCGGGCCGCAGTGACCGTTGTGCGAGGGCTCCCGACCCTCGCCCAGTCGCGATGATGGCTAGCGACCGTTGCCCAAGTTTGGGTGAGGGCTGTGAACCCTCACAAGGGTGATGGCTATGGTAGCTGCGGGGAGGGTCTCGAGCCCTTGCCCTATCGTGACTGAGGTCATCGGCCCCCTAGGCGAGGGCTCCCAACCCTCACCCAGCCGCGACGATGGCTTGTGGCCGTCGTCTAGATTTGGGCAAGGGCCACGACAGCCAATAGGGAGGGTCTCAAGGCCTCGCCTAGCCTTGGGTGAGGGCTTGAGACCCTTACAGTCTTGTTGCGATTGCTGCAACCGTCACCTAGGGGAGGGCTCGCAGCCCTCACCTAGATCTGGGCGAGGGCCGCGAGCAAGCGAGCTAATCATCGTCGCTGCTAGGCAGGGTCGGGGAGCTCTTGTCTAGTCATCGCTCGGGCTTGACGACCTCACCTAGCGGCTGCCAGGGGTCTGAAACCCACTGACCCTCGGACGATAGTGCTGCTAGCCAAATTGTAAAAAAAAAAAAATAATAAGTTATTTAAAAATATAAAAAATTTATTAAAAATTTGATGATTATTAAAATATATTATTAAAAAATTACCACGTTAGCGTTGGCGACATCATGTCAGCATTGTCTGACCAAATGGATTAAATTAGCACAACTGTAAAAAGTTTAGGACTGAATCGAAAAAAAAAGTTTAGGACTGAATAGGCACAATTGCAATATGTTTAGGACTTTTTTGCGTATTTTCTCGCGGATTCTTGATAGTGAAACTAATCATGGATATGATAGTTTTCTTATGCCATTCAATACATATGATATCTTACTTCTGTTCATCCAGGATGGTGGTTTACAATTCTTTTACCTTCTTGGGTTTTGAATGCATCCTTTCTTCTAACAAAACAGCAAAGAATAATTTGAACACACACACACTTCCTGCTATTCCTCCTATACAAACCAAAATTATATAGACAGGAGCAATGAAGTGTGAACTAAGCAAAAACATGCCATTTGGCTCGATTTTTGGATCTGTGGACAAGTGGAACATTTGAGATTTCGTCTTGATGAGTCTCTCACTTTAGGTCTTTCTCATTCTATTTGCGCCCTTTAGAAAGAAAGTAGCGAACCATCACATTTTTTCTCCTCTTCTGATTGGAATATTTGATGGCCGACTGGGTAGCTGCATTCACGATTGATCTCATCTCTCATAACCAAGGCAATTCATTCACTCCTGCTCAATCTCGTCCTCTAGGTTGGTGCCAACATCTATATTTGTGAGCAACCTTTTTGCTATTCATGAGGCTAAGTTAAGGAAAACGAAAAAAAGAAATAGCATCAAAATACATTTTTATTGACCAATTAGAATTGCCTCCCAAGACCTATAATTGTCAAGGTACAATAGACATACATTATTTGATTTTTAAACTAAGAGTTGGGAAGGCCTTATGAAAAATGGGATGTTCTCGCACAGAAAATGTAAAATAGATATTCGCACTAACAAGTCAATAGTGATCTCAACGATGCTCATACTTCTTGCAAAAATGAGAATGTTTAATCTTAGAAGACTAACAAAGAAATTTAAGTCCCTTACCAAAAAAAAAAACAAGGAAATTTAAGTCAATCTTTATATATTTCGGGACATTATGAAAAGCTTTAGTTTGGAAAGTTTCAAGGTTTTAAGAGCTAAGAAGTTAAAACTTAGGCAATTGTAAATTCCCCATTGTGCTTACTCTTTTGTACTTAATAATTTTTTGTCTAAGTGCATTGAAAATCTTAAAATCTATCACAAAAGTGCAGTTGAGTCTTAAAACTTTTAAAAAGTGCAATCAAATCCTAAAACTTGTTATGAAAATGCAATAGAGCCCTAAAACTTGTCAAGAAAGTGCAATCAAGTCTTAAAATTTTCAAAAAGTACAATCAAGTCCTAAAAATTGTCAAGTTAGTGCTATTAAATCCTTCCATTAGCTTCATCCAACTTAACAAATGGAAAATGTACATAAGTGCTAGGACTTGATTACACCAATTGATAAGTTTTAGGACTTTATTGCACTAATTTGTCAAGTTTTAGTACTTGATTGTACTTTTTGAAGGTTTTAAGACTCAACCGTATTTTCATGACAAGTTTTAGGACTTCCATTTCTAGTGCACTTGTACCATAATCTTTTAAGTAGTCAGCACCATCAAGGCCATACCTTGCCGTAAATCTTAGGGAAGAATTGTCTAAAAAGTCATAAATATATTATACTTTTGCCAATTCAATCCTATACAGTTTCATATTTTGCAATTAAGTTTATTCAGTCAACCTTTGAATCGGAATTCATTAACAGAAGCCAGTCATCGTAGTAGCACGGCTAGGTGCTGACGAAAAACCCTGGACAATTTTTGATACGATTTAGTATTTTCTGATTTGTTTTCCTTTCTTTCCTTTTGCGGTGGTTGGCACGGCAATGGTTGGGGGGCCTGGCCTTGCCGTGGGCTCCGGTCACCGCTGCCCACTACACCGTTGCCCACTGTTGAATGGCCTAGATGTTTATGCTCAATTCTCAAAGCATCACTAGTTATCCCCAAAAGATGGAAGTCCCACTAGAGAATTTCAATTTGGGAATTTTACATGCGTGAAGAAGAATATGCCTCTCTCTATCTCTTTCATTTGTGGATGCCAAACTTGAAATGAGAAGATTTTTTTTTTTTATCAAGAGAAAGAGGAGATTCGAATTTCTTTTTTTTCCTCTTCTCCCACCTCCTGGCTCCTTCATTCTGTTGCTATTGTAGCTTCAAGCCGCGGTGAATGCATCATCCATTCATTTTCTCTGTCCCGCACATCATTGGCCTCAAATAAGGACATGACCACAAACATTAGTCCCTCACACACCAATTTTCCCTTTGGTTAATCCTTTGTAAGATGGATCATGCCATTTGGATGTGCTTTTATTAGTCGCAATTTATACGCTTCTATTTATCATTTAATTCTCCCACCGTTTATGATTCGTGAAAAACAGTGCAGCGAAGTCCTTCATGTAACGTTGCACGGCTCATTGGAAATACAACCAAGATTTTACATATATTACATCCTTCTTTTTTGAAGAATTAGATTGAAATGGAGCTATTTCTAGAACCAAAAGAATGACACTCAAGACAGTTTCCTCAATTGAAATTGGTCAATCTATATATCTCAACAAATTGACTTTTCAACGTGTGTTGCTTCATTGTGAAAAAAGAAAAAGCGTTTGTTGCTCTTGTCGGTTTATACCATAGAATCATTATTTTCGAAACATCTTGCCATGGGAAGAAAGGAACAATCAAATTGTCCTTGAAGATTTCATAGTCCATGATATTAACACATAAAACACTTGCATAATTTTCAATTTTTTTTTCCGAATATTGTTAAATATTAAATAAACAAAGAAAAAACCTTTTTGCTTGTTATGAGTGCAGACAAACAAGCCCTAAATCACTCCATTTTGGCTAACGTGATGAATATTCTATGTCATTTGCCTTGTCAGTACAAATTTCCTTTTTAAAAGAAATACAAACCGAATCAATTTTCTCTGTACCAACAAATTGAAAGAACTAAGCCAAATTACTTCTGTGCTCCTTTGATTCGAATCAATTAGGGTTTTTTAAGTATTATATTTTATACTTTTTTTTATAGTTCTAATGATTATGATCGAGTCAATTTCAAGAATACCGATTTCTTTCGGTTTGTTGCAAAAGCCTCGCTTCACTCTCCTTCCATACAACGTATCTTTTTTCTATTTCATGAGAAGAACACGGTGTGTCGTTTCTATACTTTGATGCCAAACTTGAAAGAGGAGAGATGCGAATGTACTTTGTGCCGCTGTGAATGCCTTTATCTATTCATCCTTTCATGGATGACATATTTTTCTTCTACAAGCAAGGTATATGTCCATTCTTGAGTTTTTGAATAGATACCGTCTTCACACAAACAAGTAAGGAACCATCTCAACATCCTATATATTTTGTCCTAACTAAAATTATACCAAAGACAAGCCATAAAATTCAAACAAAGGAAAAAGATGGCATTTATCTCCATTTCCAATCTATGGAACAAATGGAACATCCGAGGCTTCGTCATGTTGAGCCTCTCGCTTAAGGTTTTTCTCATTCTATTTGCCCCCCTAAGGAAAAAATAGCCAACAACCGCATCATTTTCCTCTTTGGGTGGCCTATTTGATGGCTGACTGGGTAGCTGCATTTGCTATCGGGCTCATCTCTCACACCAAGGCAATTCATGCGATCGTGGAGCCGAAGCAAATGGAGCAGTTCAGGCATTTTGGGCCTCATTTCTCTTGTTACATCTTAGCGGTCCAGACACCATCACCGCCTTTTCTCTAGAGGACAGTTCACTTTGGCGGCGACAACTGCTCAGTCTTATCTTTCAAGTCGGTGCCGCCATCTATGTCTTTGTGCAAATATTTCCCGGCGACAAGTCGTTGGTGATCCCAACTATGCTTGTGTTTTTTGCTGGAGTCATAAAAAATGTGGAGAGGACACTAGCACTTAATCTCTCAAGTCTCCCGAGGCTTAGGAAATCGATGATGTCACTGTTCCCGCCAGTGAACATCAAAATATACATCGATGAGGCTCAGGAGAGACATGATTTCCTTAGGTAGTCCTCTAATAAAGCCTATATACATCAAAATATATTGAAATTCAGTCTTTTGCATTATTTTTATATAAGAATAATGTAGTTACATAAATTTACTGCTAGTCAAATCAAACAGAAGAAACTATCATTAAAATGATTTAGATTCAAAAAAAAAAATTGTACAAATGGTTTAATTTGAGTTGAAAAAGTTTTCATTTTTATTTTTGTTGGTGCAAATGATTACAAACTGTCATTCTCATCTATTTGATGATGGTTTAG
Organism: Psidium friedrichsthalianum; assembly: GCA_019149425.1. Lineage (NCBI taxonomy): Eukaryota > Viridiplantae > Streptophyta > Magnoliopsida > Myrtales > Myrtaceae > Psidium > Psidium friedrichsthalianum. Next base: position 10,384 of record JAGVVM010001654.1, read on the forward strand.
AGTGAAAAAGCACATCAAGAATGGAATCCCCTAAACTTGTGTGGTATGATGGAGCCAAATCTACATTAGTTGGTTATCCAGAAATTTTGCTGTGCTATAGGAGGTTGTTAGTGTGAAAACCGAGACCATACTACGCAAAAAATTATAAAGTCAAGTCACAAATCTAATCAAATTGAGAATGTGATTCCCGATCAGCGGGTGAGAAGGATGGAGAATCGACTTTTTTGCACGCGAAATTGAAGATTAAGAAAGACTGCTTTTAAAAAAAAAAATAAAGCCACAAATCTGATCAAATTGAGAATGTGATTCTCGGCCAGAGGGCGAGAAGGAAAGAGAATCGAGTTCTTGCACACGTGAAATTGAAGATTAGGAAAGAAAAGCAAAGGGAATTCTGCTCGAGGACTTAATGGTAGGAGTATATACTTCTTAAACCTAAAACTTGGTCTTATACAAAAGGGAATTGATTATATAATAGTTTTTGGGTGACTGTTATGCTAAAAGTCTGTTTTGGACCACAAAAAATAAATAATAATTAATTACAAATTATTGTGGGGTCCACTCTTTTAAGAATTTGTTGTCGATTACATATTGTTATTTTAGAGTCAAGCCAAAGACCATGAGAATAAGAATAACAGGATCAAATTCAGGCCTCCATTCACGACGGGCTGGAGCGTAAGAGCAGGCGGAGAGGCTTCGGTGTTGCTGGAGCTTTAGTGATGCGACGGCAACTCAATCAAGGGAACCAGTTAAGGTCATAATCAGAGAGAGAGAGTGAGATGCTCTACACTACACTACACTTACATGGAAGTTCCTACTTCAAGGCTTCCTTACAAAGTCTGCAAAGTTCTGTTTTCTTCATGCATGTGAACTCCCTTGATGGTTTATTGAGAGGATAGTTTTGTTCTAATCAAGATTATATGACATAGGAGCGATAAAGTTCAAATGAAGCTAGAACATGGCGTTTAGATCCATTTCGGATCTGTGGAATAAATGGAACATCCGACGCTTTGTCCTACTAAGCCTCTCGCCTCAGGTCTTTCTCATTCTATTTTCGCCCATTAGAAAGAAAACAGCAAACGACCGCATCGTTTTCCTCTTATGGTTGGCCTATTTGATGGCTGATTGGGTAGCTGCATTTGTGATAGGGCTCATCTCTCACAACCAAGGTAATTCGTTCGCTCGTGGAGCTGAAGTAGACGGAGCACTTCAAGTATTTTGGGCCTCATTTCTCTTGTTACATCTTGGTGGTCCGGACACCATCACTGCCTATAGTTCGCTTTGGCGACGGCATTTACTCAGTCTCATCTTCCAAGTCGGTGCCACCATTTATGTCTTCGCGTAGATATTTCACAGCAACAGGTCGCTGATGATCCCAACAGTACTGGTTTTCCTTGCTGGAGTTATAAAAAAGGCAGAGAGGACACTGGCACTTAATCTCTCGAGCCTCCCAAGGCTCAGGGAATGGGTGATCTCAAAAAACGAGTCTTTTGTTGGTGCAGATAACAAGAGGGGTAGCGGATTCAATTATCATGAAGATTGGATGCTCCAACACGGGTTAGAAGATGAAGCAACGGCTCACGAGAGCGCCGTGGTGGAGCTAGCTTACTACTTCTTCAAATCTTTAAGGTCTTCCTCGGAGATCTCATTTTCACATGTAGAGAACGCGAAATGAGTCACCGCTTTTTCAAATCCATTTGTGCAATGGAAACGTTGAGGTTGATATCAGTCGAACTCCAATTCATTTACGAGGTGCTCCACACAAATATGAGAGTCTTTAAGAAGACGCACATTCTGATAATGAACATCTAATTGGCCCCGATTTTGATAGTTTTGAAAAAATCAGTGGCAATTTGGGACGTATGGGTAAATATAGGACTAGAGTAAAATTTGGTGAATTACTTTTAGACCAAAAAAAAAAAAAGGTGCAGATTTGAAATTGGAAGTAAGTCGGGTTGCTTTAGGGAATTAGGCCCCCTTAACATAATGTGAAAATGACATATTATTATAAGCATATTCAAATTGAGTTTAAACGGATTAACCTTTTATACACAAATAAACAAACGATTTCTTTGGTAATTGGCCTTTTCAATCTGTCTACTACAAGCGAAGACAAGATTAGTTAGATGAGTTCACCTATTACCCGGGTCAATGCGACCTGGTTAGATGCATTTAGGCACTCTATTGCACGTTTAAACATATTTTTATAAGGGTTTGTGTCTTACACGTTGACATGATTAATAAATGAGTCGAATATATATATGAATGATGTAGAGAAGCGCATATAGAAAAGCAGGCGCATATGGAAAATCAGATGCGTAAGGAATAACTACTATAAGGACTTTGTCTTAATCACGTTGAATGATATGCGAATATCATATGATGTTAAAGATTCCTTCTGTCCCATAAAATGACAAGCGCTACGCGGAAGGAAAAAAGAAAAAGAAAAGGAAAAAGAAAATATTAATAAAGTTGCCAGCACTGTGTGACCGCTCCGTCCTCCTCTGTACCAAAGTCGCAGGCAATAGAGAATGGGCTTCCGAGCATACAAAGCCTCCAGAGCACCGTTTTCTTGATGCGTATAATCCTTTTGAGGTGAGGAGAGAGTAAAAACATGTCGTTTAGCTCCATTTCGCTTCTGTGGAGCAAATGGAACATCCGAGGCTTCATCATATTGAGCCTATTGCTTCAGGTCTTTTTGGTTCTGTTTGCACCCCTTAGAAAGAAAACAACGAATCACCTCATCATTTCCCTCCTGTGGTTGGCCTACTTGATGGCTGACTGGGTAGCTGCATTCGCGATCGGGCTCATCTCTCACAACCAAAGCAATTCGTTCGCTCGTGCAGCTGAAGTGGATGGAGCACTTCAGGCATTTTGGGCTTCATTTCTCTTGCTACATCTTGGCGGTCCCGACACCATCACTGCCTTCTCTCTAGAGGACAGCTCGCTTTGGCGGCGGCACTTGCTCAGTCTTATCTTCCAAGTCGGTGCCGCCATCTATGTCTTTGTGCAAATATTTCCCGGCGACAAGACGTTGGTGATCCCAACGATGCTTGTATTTTTTGCCGGAGTCATAAAAAATGTGGAGAGGACACTGCACTTAATCTCTCAAGCCTCCCGAGGCTCAGGAAATCGATGTTGTCATTGTCGACCCCGGGTGATAATGATTATGAATTTGACGAGCTCTCTAAAGAACTCAATGCTCGAGGGGAAGGATATTCTGATGAGAGGAAGCAAAGCTTGCTGAGAGCACTGTGGTAAAACATGCTCACTACTTCTTTAAAATATTCAAAGTCTTCATCGGAGATCTCATATTCTATAGATTAGAACGCAAAAGGAGTCGTAAATATTTCCAGAGTGTTTCTGCGCTAGACGCGTTGAGAGTGATATCAGTTGAACTTGATTTTATGTACGAGGTGCTCCACACGAAAGCGTTGGCAATGCGTTCCAAGTGGAGCTGCATTTTCCGCTTCGTAGCCTTCGCTGACCTTGCGCTGGCTTTCTCTCCTGTTTAACCCCTTGAAGAAGCACCGGCTCCCCGAACTCGACGTGAAAATTACTTATTCCCTTCTATTCGGGGGATGGCTCTTGATGCGATAGCTCTATTCATGCTCATTTTTTCCGATTGGTCTCTTGCCAAAATCAAGTGGTCCAAGCTAGATTCTTATCTCCACAAATTGGTAGCCGCCATGGACTACCTGAGGAAGCCCCGATCCACCAAATGCGAAGTAGAGCTTGGTCCCAATGCTATGTTTGCGGTCTTAGATACACCCTTCATATTTCGAAGGTGGTCAGAAACCATCTCTGCTTGCAACCTTTTATCTGAGTCATTGAATGAGAGCCCGAGAAAGATTTATAAGCACGGTCGGAGCTGGGGCATTGTCGCTGTGTCTAACATTTGCAGTATTCTGTTACATACGGCTAGGAAGATGATCGTCTCTTGTTTCCATCAAGCTAGTGAGAAATTCTGTGGTCCAAGGGAAATAGTAATGATTGCGAATACGGAGTACGTGTCCAAGAATCCCTTTATTAAGAAGCTATGGATCTTTATCTTTAGGGAGCTTAAACGTAAATCCATGGTTTCCTATGACGATGCCAGAACTGAACTAGAAGAAGTGAAGAAGATATTTGAGGCTAGAGGTGATCTGTTTCTCCAGAGCAGACCAACTGAGGAAAATTGTGGCGAATTTTTAGCTCATGTCACAGGGACTAATTACGACACCAGCATCATATTGTGGCATCTCGCAACCGAGATATGGTACAACAAAGAGACAACACCAGAAAGAAATGAGGAAAGGGAATTCTGCAAGATCCTCTCTGACTACATGTTGTATCTTTTGCTTAATCAAAATAACGTGGCGTCCGCGGTGGCCGGCGTCGCCCAAATGGCCTCGGCAGACACGCTGTTGTTATTGAACCGTTTTGAGAGCAAGGATCTGAAGGAGCTATGCATGGAATTGTATGCAGAAGAAACTCCTGATGTATCCGGCAGGACATCCGTGGTCGAGGAGGGGATCAAATTGGCCCAAACGATGGAAAGGCTCGGGGATGGGAAGTGGGAGGTGATGAGCGGAGTGTGGGTGGAGATGCTGTGTTATGCAGCAAGTCATATTAGGGGCGAGGCACACGTGCAGGTCCTGAGCAAAGGTGGAGAGCTTCTCACCTTTGTTTGGCTGTTGATGGCTCATTTTGGTTGTCTCTACAAACCTGGATGGGGCACATATCGTATCACTGACCAACGACCTGTACTGCTGGCCCCCCCGCCCCCTCGCGACTGGTGAATGAGAAGAAATTGCTCGTTTTTTTTTTTTTCCCCCTTTTGTGATGCCAAATACAAGTGCACTTTTCTACTTCTCCCACCTATTTGTAGCCTAGAGCCGCCATGATTGCCTGGTCCACTCATTCTATGAAAGAATGAATGAAACAATCTCCTCTTTGTCCCACGCATCATTTGAACCATTAATGAAGCACATGACGATAGATTTTTCATGTTTATTAGGATATGACCAGAAACATTCGGCAAGCTTGCGTTGTATTCAATACGCTGCTCACACTCTTGATAATAATTCTACTGATTCTCCCTTCGCGATCTTGATCAATTGGATAGATCTCATCTTAGACAGAATAAAGCATTGAATTGTGATTGTTTGATCTCCTGATTTGTGATTCGCAATAGATAGTCCGACGGAGGCATTACTTAGATCATATCTTTGGAGGGGTATGCGATCTTGATGAACTTTCCTAGAAACAATAGAATGACTAGTCAAGACTCTCAATTTTCTCGATCTGAAATTTCTATAAATTGACAAACAAGTTGAGCTTTCAATTTGTGTTCTTCTTCTCGGTTTATGCCCTAGAATCACTTATTTTAGAAAGATCCTGCATGGAGAAAAAAAAAGGAATTATCAAATTTTCTTCGATAAAATATTGTCCGTCATCTCAGATCTTTTGCATCTTATAAGTTTATTTTCAGTTTCTTCTAATTCATATATGACTCTTTTAAACCTGGACTCTTTATTTATCAAATTGACCCTAATACTTGGAAAATGACACAGGAAAAAATAAAATAAGGAAAAAGGAAAAACAATAAATATAGAGCAGAAAAAGGCAGGAACACAAGGGAGATGGCCAAAGTTTGAGCCACTCAAAAATCTCCGAACTCTTTCTCTTTCCCTGTTTCAGAACTCGACAACTTACACAAGAAAGACTGATATTGACACCTCGTCACCATACATGTAAAATAATAAGAGCTTTTCTCCGTGCTGTTCTTAATTTTTGTTTTCAGTGAAAATGTTTGGTTCTTGAAAGTCGAAATATTCTCGGCATGGATTAGAATAAGGAAAACACCTTTGATTATGTGGTTTTTAAACTTCAAATGAAAAATGTACTTGAATTCTACTTTATAGCTCCGTTTGTTTCGTGAAATTTTTTTTCGAATTTTCTGGCAATTGGTTTGTGGAAAATAAACTAGTTTAGGAAAATATTTTCCCCTCATAGAAATAACTCCTTTAAACGTGAGGAAATTGTTTTCCTCTTTATGAAAAAAGAAAAATATTTTCCTCATCTCTCCTTCCTCTTGTCTTTCACATTTCATTTCATTTTAATTATTTTTTACTGCCTTTTCCATTTTAATTATTTTATTAAAATTCAAAAATATTATTTTAATTTTTAATTTTTAAATTTTTTCTACTTATCTTATCTTATCTTATCTTATCTTTTCCTTTTCTTTTCTCCTTCTTCCTCTACCATTTCTTCCTCCCTTCTCACCACGGCCATCGGCTATAACGCAGGCCGCCGAGCTCGAGGCTCGGTCGGTCTGGACGAGTCCCGAGCTCGGCCTCAATTGAAGCGGTCCACTGTCTGACCTGGTTAGATCCTTAGCCTCATCAAAGAAACTCCTCAACCCCTCATGTCCACTCTCCAACTCCACGTCCTCCATGAACGGTGTCGACAAGCTCTAGCACTCGCGTTCTTTGCGTAGCACCCCTCGCCAAGCCCTTCTAGATAAGGCAAAATCGAGGCTAGTGCTCGATTCTAGCTTGTAATCCAATAGAGCTCGAGCTTGATTTTGGCTTGAGTTTGATTCAGGCTCCGACAACTATCATATTCTCTTTCATATTCCACTCGAGGCTCTTGCGACCTTGCCAGATTTGATGGAATCGACCCTTGGGCTCAATTTTGACGAGCTCGCCTCACCTCCTCGACAGCCTCAAGTGAGACTTACCTCTCTAGATCCGATGAGGCTTGAGCTTGCCGACTTTGAGGGAGGCTGAGCTTAGGACTCGCCTCGACCAGCTGAGCCTCGAGCTCGTCGACTTGCGCCATCGGGCTGAGGAAGGACGAAAAAAGCGGCAGAGGAAGGAAGAAGGAAGAAGAAGGAGAAAAGAAAAAGAGGAAAAAAAATAAAAGAATTCAAATTTTATAAAATAAATAAAAATGAAAAGAAAGTAAAAAATAATTTAAAAAATAATGTGCAATGAAAATTAATTTTCCTTACTAAATGTTGGAAATTATTTTTCAATTTATTTTCAGGTTTTAGCCAAAATCGAAAAATATTCTCTTTTTCCTAGAAAATGACTTCTTGAAAAATATTTTCAAAAAATGCTTCATTTTTCATGAAACAAAAGCCTTTGTTGCATCCTTGTTTCAATATAAATTTAGAAAAACAACTTTTCTCCTCATTTTTAGTTCGTTGTTCAAAATGTGTTAGATCCTACTAGGCAGCAATTTTCTGACCAAATGCATTTTAAACACAAATTTCATTTTCAAATGAAAATAGAAAACCGGTTTGTTTTCCTTGTTCCAAAAAATTGGAAGACAAGACAGAAGACTTGTCTGTCAAATCTATTGCTAAATCGATAACATGCGTTTTAAATTTGAAAATAACATAGCCAAACATATTTTCAAAATTTTTATGTATGTGATAAAATTGTTGTTTTTGCAAACCATATTCATGTTCAACAAACTAGATTTTTTTAAAAAAGAAAATCTACTTTCCGTTTGTCAAATGAAAAGATTATCTACCAAATTGACCCTAATACTTGAAAATAACTGGGGAAAAAAGAAAATAAGGAAAAAAGGGAAAAAATGAAAATGAGAAAAGAAAAGGCAAGCACACATAGATGGCCAAGCTTAAAGTCACGCAACAATCTCCCACCTTCGTTGACACGAAATAGAAAAGAAACAGAGGATCCGAGAAATTTATAAAAGTGCATTACTTTTTGATAGAGACGTATGTATTAGGCTCTATTTGTAGTATTAATGTATGGACAACAGAGAAAAAAATTCGAGGATGGAGATTTAAGATTTCATTCTCGTTTTGTTTTTGTTACATCATTAGGAGGGAAATGAACATCTCGATCTCATCTCGCCGCTAAATATAGGAAAATTCACTTTTTCCTTTGTTATGCTTTTCTTGCAAAGAAGAGACTGCTATAATTTTAAAGAATATGACCAAATCCTAGATTATTATGAAAAGAATTAGTTTGGGAAAGGTGCAAGGGTTAAGAATTTTAAGAACTTAAAAATTGAATGTTAACGCTAAATACATCCTCAGTGTTACTACTTTTGCTTATCGATAATTTATTTTTTAAAGCAGATCATATAATGGCATCATCAAAACCGATGCCTTACTGGAAAATTAGAGCCCCCCTAATCGAGAAAAAAATATGAAAGTAATGACCTGCAATTCGTACCTCTGCTTGCCTTCAAATTGAACTTACCCCAGACTTTGGTCCAGAGCGTCCTCATTGCAGCTCTCCCTCTTCGCACATCTGCAGCGGTCCTTCATCTTCAATGTCTGCAATGAGAGAACTCTACCATGAAAATGCTGCATTGCTCTTTTTCTGGCTGTCGAATGCTAGAATAGTTTTTTTTCCTCTCTAAATAGTTTTTCAGCTCAATTCTTCCAAAGGAGCCACTGTACATCACGAAAAAGGAAAAGGAAGGAGAATATCAATTTGGGAGTTTTTCAGCCAAATTTCGAGGATAAGATTCGAGGGTGCTTTCCTCTTCTCCCAACTACTTTGCTCTATCCCTATTTGTAGTTTTGAGCCGCCATGAATGCCTTATAAATTTTCAATCAATCACTTAAGTGCCATTACTTTTTAAAATTGTTCACCAAAAGTGCCATGCCACGTCAGATTTTCAAATCAATTAGTTTTTTTATTTTTTTACAGTTCTGATTGATTATGAATCTATGTCAACCAATGCCGATTTCTTTCGGTTGTTAACAAAAGCCTAGCTTCACTCTCCTTTCCATACAGCAGATCTTGTTTCTAATCCATGAGAAAAATACGGTGTGTCGTTTCTATACTTTGATGCCAAACTTGAAAGAGGAGAGATGCGAATGTACTTTGTGCCGCCACGAATGCCTTTATCTATTCATCCTTTCATGGATGACATACTTTTCTTCTGCCAAGCAAGGTATATGTCCATTCTTGAGTTTTTGAATAGATACCGTCTTCACACAAACAAGTAAGGAACCATCTCAACATCCTATGTATTTTGTCCTAACTAAAATTATACCAAAGACAAGCCATAAAATTCAAACAAAGGAAAAATATGGCATTTATCTCCATTTCCAATCTATGGAACAAATGGAACATCGAGGCTTCGTCATGTTGAGCCTCTCGCTTCAGGTCTTTCTCATTCTATTTGGCCCCCTAAGGAAAAAATAGCCAACAACCGCATCATTTTCCTCTTTTGGTTGGCCTATTTGATGGCTGACTGGGTAGCTGCATTTGCTATCGGGCTCATCTCTCACAACCAAGGCAATTCATGCAATCGAGGAGCCGAAGCCAATGGAGCAGTTCAGGCATTTTGGGCCTCATTTCTCTTGTTACATCTTGGCAGTACATACACCATCACCGCCTTTTCTCTAGAGGATAGTTCGCTTTGGCGGCGACACTGCTCAGTCTTATCTTTCAAGTCGGTGCCGCCATCTATGTCTTTGTGCAAATATTTCCCGGCGACAAGTCGTTGGTGATCTCAACTATGCTTGTGTTTTTTGCCGGAGTCATAAAAAATGTGGAGAGGACACTGGCACTTAATCTCTCAAGTCTCTTGAGGCTTAGGAGATTGATGATGTCACTGTTCCCGCCAGTGAACATCAAAATATACATCGATGAGGCTCACAAGAGACATGATTTCCTTAGGTAGTCCTCTAATAAAGCCTATATACATCAAAATATATTGAAATTCAGTCTTTTGCATTATTTTTATATAAGAATAATGTAGTTACATAAATTTACTGCTAGTCAAATCAAACAGAAGAAACTATCATTAAAATGATTTAGATTAAAAAAAATTGTACAAATGATTTAATTTGAGTTGATAAAGTTTTCATTTTTATTTTTGTTGGTGCATATGATTACAAACTGTCATTCTCATCTATTTGATGATGGTTTAGAGTGAAAAAGCACATCAAGAATGGAATCCCCTCCTTAACTTGTGTGGTATGATGGAGCCAAATCTACATTGGTTGGTTATCCAGAAATTTGGCCGTGTTATAGGAGGTTGTTAGTGTGAAAACCGAGACCATAATACGCAAAAATATTATAAAGTCAAGTCACAAATCTAATCAAATTGAGAATGTGATTCCCGATCAGCGGGTGAGAAGGATGGAGAATCGACTTTTTTGCACGTGAAATTGAAGATTAAGAAAGACTGCCTTTTTTTTTTTTAAATAAAGCCACAAATCTGATCAAGTTGAGAATGTGATTCTCGGCCAGAGGGGGAGAAGGAAAGAGAATCGAGTTCTTGCACACGTGAAATTGAAGATTAGGAAAGAAAAGCAAAGGGAATTCTGCTCGAGGACTTAATGGTAGGAGTATATACTTCTTAAACCTAAAACTTGGTCTTATACAAAAGGGAATTGATTATATAATAGTTTTTGGGTGACTGTTATGCTAAAAGTCTATTTTGGGTCACAAAAATAAATAATAATTAATTACAAATTATTGTGGAATCTACTCTTTTAAGAATTTGTTGTCGATTACATATTGTTATTCTCAGAGTCAAGCCAAAGACCGTGAGAATAAGAATAACAGGATCAAATTCATGCCTCCATTCACGACGGGCTGGAGCGTAAGAGCAGGCGGAGAGGCTTCGGTGTTGCTGGAGCTTTAGTGATGCGACGGCAACTCAATCAAGGGAACCGGTTAAGCTCAAAGTCACGAGAGAGAGAGAGAGAGAGAGAGATCTGATACCCTCTTTCGTTATGACACTCTACACTACACTTACATGGAAGTTCCTACTTCAAGGCTTCCTTACAAAGTCTGCAAAGCTCTGTTTTCTTCATGCATGTGAACTCTCTTGATGGTTTATTGAGAGGATAGTTTTGTTCTAATCAAGATTATATGACATAGGAGCGATAAAGTTCAAATGAAGCTAGAACATGGCGTTTAGATCCATTTCGGATATGTGGAATAAATGGAACATCCAACGCTTTGTCCTACTAAGCCTCTCGCCTCAGGTCTTTCTCATTCTATTTTCGTCCATTAGAAAGAAAACAGCGAACGACCGCATCGTTTTCCTCTTATGGTTGGCCTATTTGATGGCTGATTGGGTAGCTGCATTTGTGATAGGGCTCATCTCTCACAACCAAGGTAATTCGTTCGCTCGTGGAGCTGAAGTAGACGGAGCACTTCAAGTATTTTGGGCCTCATTTCTCTTGTTACATCTTGGTGGTCCGAACACCATCACAGCCTATAGTTCGCTTTGGCGACAACATTTACTCAGTCTCATCTTTCAAGTCGGTGCCACCATTTATGTCTTCGCGCAGATATTTCACAGCAACAGGTCGCTGGTGATCCCAACAGTACTGGGTTTCCTTGCTGGAGTTATAAAAAAGGCAAAGAGGACACTGGCACTTAATCTCTCGAGTCTCCCAAGGCTCAGGGAATGGGTGATCTCAAAAAACGAGTCTTTTGTTGGTGCAGATAACAAGAGGGGCAGCGGATTCAATTATCATGAAGATTGGACGCTCCAACACGGGTTAGAAGATGAAGCAACGGCTCACGAGAGTGCCGTGGTGGAGCTAGCTTACTACTTCTTTCAAATCTTTAGAGTCTTCCTCAGAGATCTCATTTTCACATGTAGAGAACGCGAAATGAGTCGCCGCTTTTTCAAATCCATTTGTGCAATGGAAACGTTGAGGTTGATATCAGTCGAACTCCAATTCATTTACGAGGTGCTCCACACAAATATGAGAGTCTTTAAGAAGACGCACATTCTGATAATGAACATCTAATTGGCCCCGATTTTGATAGGTTTGAAAAAATCAGTGGCGGTTTGGGACGTATGGGTAAATATAGGACTAGAGTAAAATTTGGTGAATTCTTTTAGACCAAAAAAAAAAAAAGTGCCGATTTGAAATTGGAAGTAAGTCGGGTTGCTTTAGGGAATTAGGCCCCCCTTAACATAATGTGAAAATGACATATTATTATAAGCATATTCAAATTGAGTTTAAACGGATTAACCTTTTATACACAAATAAACAAACGATTTCTTTGGTAATTGACCTTTTCAACCTGTCTACTACAAGCGAAGACAAGATTAGTTAGATGAGTTCACCTATTACCCGGGTGATTGAGACGTGGTTAGATGCATTTAGGCACTCTATCACACGTTTAAAGATATTTTTATAAGGGTTTGTGTCTTACACGTTGACATGATTAATAAATGAGTCGAATATATATATATGAATGATGTAGAGAAGCGCATATAGAAAAGCAGGCGCATATGGAAAAGCAGATGCGTAAGGAATAACTCCTATAAGGACTCTTTTGTCCGGCTTTAAAATTTAAAATTTAAGCTTCAATCAATGACAAGAATGATATGCGAATATCATATAATGTTAGCACTGTGTGACCGCTCCGTCCCATAAACTACTATAAGAACTACAGTACAAGGCCAGATTTGAAGATTCCTTCCGTCCCATAAAATGACCAGCGCTAGGCGGAAGGAAAAAAAAAAGGAAAAGGAAAAAGAAAATGGGCTTCCGAGCATACAAAGCCTCCAGAGCACCGTTTTCTTGATGCGTATAATCCTTTTGAGGTGAGGAGAGAGTAAAAACATGTCGTTTAGCTCCATTTCGCTTCTGTGGAGCAAATGGAACATCCGAGGCTTCATCATATTGAGCCTATTGCTTCAGGTCTTTTTGGTTCTGTTTGCACCCCTTAGAAAGAAAACAACGAATCACCTCATCATTTCCCTCCTGTGGTTGGCCTACTTGATGGCTGACTGGGTAGCTGCATTCGCGATTGGGCTCATCTCTCACAACCAAAGCAATTCGTTCGCTCGTGCAGCTGAAGTGGATGGAGCACTTCAGGCATTTTGGGCTTCATTTCTCTTGCTACATCTTGGCGGTCCCGACACCATCACTGCCTTCTCTCTAGAGGACAGCTCGCTTTGGCGGCGGCACTTGCTCAGTCTTATCTTCCAAGTCGGTGCCGCCATCTATGTCTTTGTGCAAATATTTCCCGGCGACAAGATTTGGTGATCCCAACGATGCTTGTATTTTTTGCCGGAGTCATAAAAATGTGGAGAGGACACTAGCACTTTATCTCTCAAGCCTCCCGAGGCTCAGGAAATCGATGTTGTCATTGTCGACCCGGGTGATAATGATTATGAATTTGACGAGCTCTCTAAAGAACTCAATGCTCGAGGGGAAGGATATTCTGATGAGAGGAGCAAAGCTTGCTGAGAGCACTGTGGTAAAACATGCTCACTACTTCTTTAAATATTCAAAGTCTTCATCGGAGATCTCATATTCTAAGATTAGAACGCAAAAGGAGTCGTAAATATTTCCAGAGTGTTTCTGCGCTAGACGCGTTGAGAGTGATATCAGTTGAACTTGATTTTATGTACGAGGTGCTCCACACGAAAGCGTTGGCAATGCGTTCCAAGTGGAGCTGCATTTTCCGCTTCGTAGCCTTCGCTGACCTTGCGCTGGCTTTCTCCTGTTTAACCCCTTGAAGAAGCACCGGCTCCCCGAACTCGACGTGAAAATTACTTATTCCCTTCTATTCGGGGGGTGGCTCTTGATGCGATAGCTCTATTCATGCTCATTTTTTCCGATTGGTCTCTTGCCAAAATCAAGTGGTCCAAGCTAGATTCTTATCTCCGCAAATTGGTAGCCGCCACGGACTACCTGAGGAAGCCCCGATCCACCAAATGAAGTAGAGCTTGGTCCCAATGCTATGTTTGCGGTCTTAGATACACCCTTCATATTTCGAAGGTGGTCAGAAACCATCGCTGCTTGCAACCTTTTATCTGAGTCATTGAATGAGAGCCCGAGAAAGATTTATAAGCACGGTCGGAGCTGGGCTGGGGCTTGTCGCTGTGTCTAACATTTGCAGTATTCTGTTACATACGGCTAGGAAGATGATCGTCCTCTTTTTTCCATCAGCTAGTGAGAATTCTGTGGTCAAAGGGAAATAGTAATGATTGCGAATACGGAGTACGTGTCCAAGAATCCCTTTATTAAGAAGCTATGGATCTTTATCTTTAGGGAGCTTAAACGTAAATCCATGGATTTCCTATGACGATGCCAGAACTGAACTAGAAGAAGTGAAGAAGATATTTGAGGCTAGAGGTGATCTGTTTCTCCAGAGCAGACCAACTGAGGAAAATTGTGGCGAATTTTAGCTCATGTCACAGGACTAATACGACACCAGCATCATATTTTGGCATCTCGCAACCGAGATTGGTACAACAAAGAGACAACACCAGAAAGAAATGAGGAAAGGGAATTCAGCAAGATCCTCTCTGACTACATGTTGTATCTTTTGCTTAATCAAAATAACGTGGCGTCCGCGGTGGCGGCGTCGCCCAAATGGCCTCGGCAGGACACGCTGTTGTTATTGAACCGTTTTGAGAGCAAGGATGTGAAGGAGCTATGCATGGAATTGTATGCAGAAGAAACTCCTGATGTATCCGGCAGGACATCCGTGGTCGAGGAGGGATCAAATTGGCCCAAAAGATGGAAAGGCTCGGGGATGGGAAGTGGAAGGTGATGAGCGGAGTGTGGGTGGAGATGCTGTGGTATGCGGCGGGTCATATTAGGGGCGAGGCACACGTGCAGGTGCTGAGCAAAGGTGGAGAGCTTCTTGCCTTTGTTTGGCTGCTGGTGCTCATTTTGGTTGTCTCTACAAACCTGGATGGGGCAGATATCGGAGTCCTGGCAATCGATATGAAATGCGGCGATCGCGACTGGTGAATGAGAAGAAATTGCTCGTTCTTTTTTTTTTTTCCATTTTGTGATGCCAAATACAAGTGCACTTTTCTACTTCTCCCACCTATTTGTAACCTAGAGCCGCCGTGATTGCCTGTCCACTCATTCTACGAAAGAATGAATGAAACAATCTCCTCTTTGTCCCACGCATCATTTGAACCATCAATCAAGCACATGACGATAGATTTTTCATGTTTATTAGGATATGACCAGAAACATTCGCCAAGCTTGCGTTGTATTCAATACGCGCTCACACTCTTGATAATAATTCTACTATTTCTCCTTCGCCGATCTTGATCAATTCGATAAATCGCATTTAGACAGAATAAAGCATTGAATTGTGTTGTTTGATCTCCCGATTTATGATTCGCAATAGATAGTCCGACGGAGGCATTACTTAGATCACAACTTTGGAGGGATATGCGATCTCGATGAACTTCCTAGAAACGATAGAATGACTAGTCAAGACTTCAATTTTCTCGATTTGAAATTTCTATAAATTGACAAACAAGTCGAGCTTTTCAATTTGTGTTCTTCTTCTCGGTTATGCCCTAGAATCACTTATTTTAGAAAGATCTTGCATGGAGAAAAAAAAAGGAACTATCAAATTTTCTTCGACGAAATATTATCCATCATCTCAGATCTTTTGCATCTTATAAGTTTATTTTCAGTTTCTTCTAATTCATAGATGACTCTTTTAAACCTGGACTCTTTTTTTTATCAAATTGACCCTAATACTTGGAAAAAGACAGAGGAAAAAATAAAATAAGGAAAAAGGAAAAACAATAAATATAGAGCAGAAAAGGCAGGAACACAAGGGAGGATGGCCAAAGCTTTGAGCCACTCAAAAATCTCCGAACTCTTCTCTTTCCCTGTTTCAAACTCGACAACTTACACAGAAATGACTGATATTGACACCTCGTCACCATACATGTAAAATAATAAGAGCTTTTCTCCGTGCTGTTCTTAATTTTGTTTTCAGTGAAAATGTTTGGTTCTTGAAAGTCGAAATATTCTCGGCATGGATTAGAATAAGGAAAACACCTTTGATTATGTGGTTTTTAAACTTCAAATGAAAAATGTACTTGAATTCTACTTTATAGCTCCGTTTGTTTCGTGAAATTTTTTTTCGAATTTTCTGGCAATTGGTTTGTGGAAAATAAACTAGTTTAGGAAATATTTTCCCCTCATAGAAATAAAATCCTTTAAACGTGAGGAAATTGTTTTCCTCTTTATGAAAAAAGAAAAATATTTCCTCATCTCTCCTTCCTCTTGTCTTTCACATTTCATTTCATTTTAATTATTTTTTACTGCCTTTCCATTTAATTATTTTATTAAAATTCAAAATATTATTTTAATTTTAATTTTTAAATTTTTTCTACTTATCTTATCTTATCTTATCTTATCTTTTCCTTTTCTTTCTCCTTCTTCCTCACCATTTCTTCCTCCCTTCTCACCACGGCCATCGGCTATAACGCAGGCCGCCGAGCTCGAGGCTCGTCGGTCTGGACGAGTCCCGAGCTCGGCCTCAATTGAAGCGGTCCACTGTCTGACCTGGTTAGATCCTTAGCCTCATAAGAAACTCCTCAACCCCTCATGTCCACTCTCCAACTCCACGTCCTCCATGAACGTGTCGACAAGCTCTAGCACTCGCGTTCTTTGCGTAGCACCCCTCGCCAAGCCCTTCTAGATAAGGAAAATCGAGGCTAGTGCTCGATTCTAGCTTGTAATCCAATAGAGCTCGAGCTTGATTTTGGCTTGAGTTTTGATTCAGGCTCCGACAAACTATCATATTCTCTTTCATATTCCACTCGAGGCTCTTGCGACCTTGCCAGATTTGATGGAATCGACCCTTGGGCTCAATTTTGGCGAGCTCGCCTCACCTCCTCGACAGCCTCAAGTGAGACTTACCTCTCTAGATCCGATGAGGCTTGAGCTTCCGACTTGAGGGAGCTGAGCTTAGGACTCGCCTCGAACCAGCTGAGCACTGAGCTC